>CAOLHI010006044.1:0-43991 GCA_948474755.1 Ctenosaura bakeri | reverse complement strand
TCCATACTTGGTAATAACATAGGCAAGCTGTAAACAGATACATTGTTGCAATCATCAATTAACATTGGACACTTTGTAGCATTGCTAGCTTAACTCTGTGAGGGTTTACTATATTACCTCTACACTGACTACAATACACTACTATTTCAGTATACATCCATCAGACCAACATATGGCAAGGACTCTGCAACCTGCCAGGTAGCAACAACGAGCAATTACAAATACAAGGAAGTGATGGTGAGGCTCTCTTGTCTATACAGAAAACATACATCACAAAGGTCAATGATGAACCAGTCTCCTCTGTGTAATAAAGGAACAATGGAAGAAACTATCAACATATGAACCTTCTTGGCATTTGTCCCTGGTAGGTTCAGTATTGTACAGATCCCCTCACTGAAGTTGTAACATAGTAGGAGTAAAAACCAGGTTGGACTTGATGGCATAGAGCTCATTCTATAGCCCCCTTTTCCAGCAGGGCTACTGCTTTTTTTAATGAGAATTCAAGATGGATTGAGTTTTAAGTTCCCCTCTGGAGAGAGTTGATTGAGGGAGCAGCTTTAGCACCCAGAACTCCCCCTGCTGTTGCCCCATCCATGTTGCTGCTACTGCTGGTGGTGGTATCCAGCAGCAGGGCTTTGCAGATTGTCTGTGAAGGTCAGACCCCCAGGGGTCCCTGGATCCCAGGTTAAGAACCACTGCACTGTTTCAATACATACCCACTAGACCAGTATATGGCAGGGACCTTGAATCCTGATATTAAAATAGGCTGCATGCAGATCTCATTATTCATGGGAGGACTAAACTACAATAGGCGACTTAATACTTGTGATTGAATATGTATGTGCACACACACATCACACACTGATTATTTTGAACAATTCCAGAAAGAACTCAATTACTTGTTAGTCCCATTTCGTGTGATCATTTTAGCTTCAACTCTCCCTGATCTCCTGCTCTGACAAAGTCCACATAGAGAATGTAAATGTTTTTTGATGCATAACCAACTCTGTTAACAGTATTCAAGGACAGAAGAAAAGATACCTGGAGAAATTAGTAAGTAAGTTTTCTCAAGTCCAAAAATTGCGATCAGTATTTCTGCATGGGATTGCCTATTGACATCTGGTCACAAATTTCACCTGAGACACATTACATTAGCTCATTTCCTTCTCAAAATTTTATAAAATGGTCCTCTTGTTTGGGATGTTGTAAGTCAAGACAGTGAAGCTGTGGGTAGCTGTTCACATTGCTTAAGTCATGTGAGCAACTATAAGTGGCATGCAGCCTCATCATACTTATTCTGTCCCTGGTGTAGAACCACATATGCTTATAAGTCTCAGTGGCTCCGCATTCTTTTTAACATCTTAATGATCAATTCAGATTTATTTTATGTAGCCAATCCAGAATCAAATTACATCTGGGGCAATTTTTAAAAACACTCCTTGTGCCAGGCTGAGTTAGTTTTATAAGATTCTTATAAATAGATCTTACTGACAGATCTATTTCCCACGCTGTTTTAACTTCACCCCCATATCCGATGAAATTTGATTTAATCATTATGTATAATGGACACAAACCTGGAGGGTTCTTAATTCGGCTCAAGCGTTTTTGATGGAATGTTCTAAATAGCAATGATCCAACATTTTCCAGACAATCTCCCTTCTCCATCAATTTCAGGAGGGGCATTTAGAATTTTTAGCCAGAGACCTCTTGGGCCTCAGGAAACTGCAAACCCCAGGATTCCATAGGATGTTGAAAGTGGAATCATAGCGCTATAACAGGCTAGTACGGAAAGCCTATGCTCACAGGACCAAAACTCACTGGATCCTCCTGTAGATTAAGAATGGAATCATCAATTGTATGGGTTCCATATGTGAGGAATCTTGAAGTTGAAATTCAAAACAAAAAATGCTTCTAGAAAAACGTAAAGCGATTGTGTAAATTCAACAGAAGGCAAAAAAAATCAAAAGCCAGTACGTCAGTGTTGCCAGACATCACAGATTGGATTGGGGGCTATGGGGAAAAGTTACAGGTACTGGAATAAGCTGGTTGCTATGGAGATGATGCCTAGCAGCAAGGAGGAGGACAGTGTATTCCCTCAGGAACCTGCATCTTAACATCTCTGAATACAGATTGGATTGAGAAATATGGGGAAAAGTTACAGATACTGGAATAGGCCAGTTGCTGTGGAGATGATGCCTAGTATCGAGGAGGAGGACAGCGTATTCCCTCAGGAACCCAAATTGTGTATGTAAATAACTCTGAATACAGATTACAATGGGAAATGTGGGTAAAAGTTACAGGTGCTGGAGAAGACAGTTGGGTGAGTTCTTAAGAGGAAAATAAAATCCTGGGAAATATTGGGTAAATACTCTAGTATTTACTTTGAACTTCATAGCTCCCCCCACTCCAAGAGCATTCCATAAGCTGTGATTGCCTGGTTCTACTCAGGCTTGTATAGCTTCTCACTTCATAACAAATGGCAGTCTATGTCCCTGGGAGTGAAAGATCACCAGAGTCTGAGATGGCAAAAGAAGAGTGAAATTTTGAGGATGTCTAACTCATTCATTTTGAAAGTTCTTTATTGTTAGGCATGCCATATTACAAAGGACATGGTAAACAGTGCTAGTATTGCAGCCCAAAGAGAGGGCAGCTAGACTCTGCTTTTTGCTGTAGCAAGGAAAGAGGGGGTCCAGTTCAAGGTCTATCAGGAAAAAAGGTCGGAAATCTCTGCTTGTTACCATTCTCTCTTTCTTCTGAGCTTACAGTTTTCTCACAGAGTTTGGAAGTTTTTCTTTTTTCAAAGACTGAGATACTGAGGTACCTGATCTATTCCCCATTAATTTAGAAATGATGAGGTAATAAACTCACTCATGAGAGATCCAGAGAGTTTTCATACTTTTTCTGAAAAGACTCATTGTACCAAGAAATAGGAGAAGAGGAGTGAGGCTCGTAGCAGTGCAGTCTCGAAAGAAGATCTGCCAGAGTGTTACTTTTGCCAGGTTTAAAGACAATTTTGAATCTAAAGCGATGGAAAAATTCAGCCCAGCGTGCTTGTTTTGGGGTTAATTTTTTTGGCATTTCTTAGTGTTTCAAGATTATGATGGTCAGTCCAGACTTGAAAAGGAACACTAGTGCCTTCAAGTAAGTGTCTCCTGGAGGAAAAGGCAAAATGTATGGCAATTGCCTCTTTCTCCCAGATAGGCCAGTTGCGTTGTTGTTCTGAGAACTTTCTTGAAATAAAGGCGCATGGTTTCAGATGGTTATCAGTGTCTTTTTGTAGCAGAACAGCACCCATAATGAAGTCAGATGCATCGGTTTGTATTATGAATTCTTTGGAAGAGTCAGAGAACAAGAAAACTGGTTCAGAGGTGAATTTCTTCTTGAGGGCATCGAATGCCATCTGGCATTCATCATACCAATTGATGCAGTTACTTCTGTTGGTTTTGGTGTCTGTTGTTTTTTTTCAAGGGGTTAGTGAGGAGGAGGGCAATTGTTGCAAAGCCTTCTATGAAATTACGATAGAAGTTTGCAAAGCCAAGGAATTGTTGGAGCTGCTTTTTAGTTTTAGGGATCAGCCATTTATGTATTGTATCAATTTTGGCAGGGTCCATGTTCAGGGTGCTGTGGCAAATGCGGTATCCTAGATAATCAAAAGTTTGAGTGTTAAACACTCATTTGGAGAGTTTAACAACAAGTTAATTATCTATGAATCTTTACAGTACAGTGCGTACAAATTGGGTGTGTTGTTCTAGTGTTTCTGAATAGATTAAGATGTCATCTAGGTAAACTACAACACCCTTGTAGAGCAGATCTTGTAGCACAGAATTGAGAAACATTTGGAAGGCAGCGGGGCCAACTTGTAATCCAAAAGACAGAACGGCCCATTGGTAATTTCCAAGTGGGTTTGAGAATGTAGTCAACCACTCACTCTCGGGATCCATGCGAATTCTGTGGAAAGCCTCCTTGAGGTCTAACTTTTTAAAGAATTTACCCTTTATCAATTCATTTAGCGCATCCTTAGTCAAAGGAATTGGATAAATGTTAGGCAGCACTGACTGATTAATTAAATTGTAGTTTACGATAAACCTAGGTTCATCTCCATCTTTTTTATTACGAAAAAATATGGGACTAGCGGTTGGAGCGGATGAAGGTTTTATAAATCCATGTTGTAAACTTTTGTTAGGAACTTTTTAAAAGCAGCCAGTTCTTGTTTGTTTATTGGATATATTTTTGGTTTAGGTATTTTGGCTCCATCTATTAGCCTGAGTTTGCAATCAAAGTCTCTACGAGGGGGGAATTTGTCTGCTTCATGGTCTTCAAAAACTCTTTGCAAGTCTCAGTACTCTAATGGGAGTTTCTGCAACTCCTCAAGGGTTAACATGAGTGCAGATTGGAGGGCATCTTCTTCAGGCGTCTGGTTAATGTCAGGGGTATGCTTGAGCAAGTCGTGTGTCCAGTCAATTTGGGGGTTGTGTTTCCTTAACCAGTCATACCCAAGAACTAATTGAAATCCAATGGTTCTGGGCACTAGAAAATGTATTTTTCCCCAACAGTTTCCCACTTGAACAGGAATGGGTTTTGTTCTTTCTCTTACAGGGCCCCCTGCCATAGCCATCCATTTGAGATAACTTTACTGCCCTTTTTAGGGGCTCAGATTGCACATCAAGTTCTTCTGGCAATGTATGATTTAATAGGCCGTAATTTGCCATTATTCCTCTGGAGAGTTACTGTTACACAAACATGTTTGGTTTTGGTAGTACTTACATTAGCAGACTCAGCGGTGTCCCAGTCATCACTGTCTGAATCAGATGTAGTCAGGTGTAGAAGGAAATGGAGCATGGTAGGCATGTTGACCGTCCCCACCATCACAAGTTACTCCAATGGTGCCTCCAGAAGGGCGTTTGGTTGTTGGTTTCGGGGTGTCAGCTTTGCGAGATGGAGGTCTGGTGGAGGAAATACTTGACTTTGCTTCAGTGAGTTGGATCCCAAGCATTCACTGGCAATGTGGCCTTTCTTCCCGCATTGAAAGCAGGTTCCTTTTTGAGTTGTTTTTAATTCTCCTTGCTGCTCAGGAAGGTGGTTTTCCTCTGTCCATATAACCACCCGACACTTATAATCTTATTACAACATAATTTGACATTTCATACCAGAAGGAGTTAGATGTTCTACAAAATGACAAACTTTATTGTTGTACAAGAAGTCACCTGAAGAAAGAAAGAACAGGTTGCTTACCTGTAACTGTAGTTCTTTGAGTGGTCATCTGTGCCCTCGCAAACTAGGAGCTTTCGCGTGCACGGTAGCGTTCGGAAGATTCTAGAGCTTAGTAGCTTGGTGGAAACCCCTCCCCCATGCCGGTACTGCGCATGCTCCTCCTGCCGAGCAACAGTTGCTCCTCAGTTCTGTAGTCCGCCATAGTAACACAGGGACCTGAAAAAGAGGGGAAGGCAGGGCGGGCGTGTGTGAGGGCACAGATGACCACTCGAAGAACTACAGTTACAGGTAAGCAACCTGTTCTTCTTCTTTGTGGTCTCTGTGCCTTCACACACTAGGAGACTGTGTAGCTTACCGGTTGGATGGCGGGTCAGGTCCTATAGAACGGAAGCCAGAACCTCACATCCAAACCAAGCATTCCTGCATGACTGGCAATCAAGCCTGTAGTGGCACACGAAGGTCGATGGTTGAGACCAGGTCGCCACATGGCAGAGTTCATGGAGGTCAACACCTCTCAGGAGGGCTGCAGATGTTGCCACGGCCCTGGTGGAGTGGGCCCAGAGGAAGGCTGGCGGAGGCTTCCTGGAGAGCTCATACGCCAGCTGAATAGTCTGTACCACCCACTTGGAAAATCACTGAGTGGATACCTTATGGCCCTTTCATCGCCTGCCATAGCAAACCAACAGGTGCGGTGATTAAAAGGGGCAGTCCTGTCCCTGTAGAATGCCAAGGCCCGACGCACGTCCAAGGAGTGAAGGGACCGCTCCAACGGTATCATCGGGTTCGGGAAGAAAGTTGGCAGGATGATGTCCTGGCTGAGATGGAAGCTGGACACCACCTTTTGTAGGAAAGAAATGTCCAGTCAGAGAACGACCTTGTCTCTGTGGAAGACGAGGTATGGCTCATCAGTCCTCAAAGCTATCAGCTCCCCTGTGCGCCTGGCCGAGGTGACAGCCACCAGGAAGGCAGTCTTCAAAGTAAGCAGTCTGTCGTCAGCAGTCGCCATTGGCTCGAAGGGCAGTCTCGTCAGCTGCGATAGCACCAACGACAACGACCATGGTGGCAGCGGCAGCGATACCGGTGGGTATAGCTGCTGGAGGCCCTTCAGGAACTGCTTGACGGTACCATCTCGAAAGATTGTGGTGGTTGGTATGCCACGATAGTGGCGCAGCCTTGGACTCGGTATCGTGGTGGTTGGTATGCCACGAAAGCGGCGAGGTAGACCTTCAAAGATGGGAAGGTTAAGCCCTGCTGCTGAAGGTGTAGAAGGAAATGGAGCATGGTAGGCATGTTGACCGGCGATACTGGCTCCCTCCTTTCCTCAGCAAAGGCCACGAAGCGGCGCCACTTGTAGCGGTAGTTGCGGTGTGTCAACTCCTTCCTGGCCGTGGTCAAGACATTGCCGATGATGGTGTCGGCTACGGCAATATCCTCCAGACATGAGGGCCAAGAGCGGCAGGTCTGGGTGGAGTACACAGCTGTTGGAATGGGACAGCAGGTCCGGTGTCAACGGGAGCCTCAGGAGGCGGTCACGAGCGGCCTCGAGGAGGGGTGGGAACAGGTGCTGCGTCGGCCAGTACGGGGCCACGAGGACGACGTCCGCTTGGTCGGTGAGGATCTTGGATACCACGTGACCGAGGAGGGGAAACGGAGGGAATGCGTACAGGAGTCCCTCATGCCACCTGAACTGGTAGGTGTCCCCAATGGAATTGCGATCGCGGCCGGCACTCGAACAGAAGCGGCGGCACTTCGTATTCTCGCCAGTCGCAAAGAGGTCAATGGTGGACTTGCCCCATCGGTCCCGGATCATCTGGAATGCTCTGTTGGAGAGGGACCATTCGTGGTGGGAAGAGGTGTCGCTGCTGAGCGCGTCCGCTGTGGTGTTCTCCTGCCCAGCCAGGTGAACCGCCACTGGATGGATTTCTAGTGGGACGCACCAGTTCCAGAGGTCCAGGGCTATGTCAGGAGGGTGGTCGAGTGCATGCCACCCTGCCTGTTGACATAGCAGACCGCCGTCGTGTTGCCCGTGAGGACCAGCACCGTCCGGCCCATCATGCAATGGCGAAACGCTCTCAGAGCTTTGAAGATGGCAAGTAGTTCAAGAGCATTGATGTGGAGGATGGTCTCGTTGTCCATCCACCGGCCTCAGACCCTGAGTTCACCGGAGTGGGCTCCCCAGCCATAGAGGGAGGCATCTGTAGTCACTGTGACGTTCAGCATCTGTTCCTGAAATGGCATCCCAGACAGGAGGTGGTCGTAGGACTGCCACCAGAGGAGGGACGGCCAAATCTCCGACGGCAGCATGAGGCGCATCCTCTGGTCGTCCCAGAGCGGGTTGAAGGCTCGGACAAACCAGTGTTGTAGCAGTCTCGTGCGGAGCCTGGAGAGGTATGTCACGGCGGTGGTGGAGCCCATGTAGCCGAGGAGCTGCTGGATCCTCCTGGCCGACATCGTCGGTGCACTGTAGGCTGTCAACGTGGCCTGGCGTAGAGTCCGTGCACGGTCGACCGGTAGAAAGGCCCTGGCCGATACCGAGTCTAAGGCTGCGCGCATGAAGTCTAGCACCCTCGCCGGCTTGAGATGGGACTTCTTCGGGTTGACCCGGAGCCCAAGACGGGTCAAAAGTGTCAGAGTCCTATGAAGATCATCATAGAGTTTGTGCCTGCAGGACGCCACCAACAGCCAGTTGTCCAAGTACGGGTAGACGGAGAGGCCCTTCGTCTGCAGGTACGATACCACTGGGGTCATGCATTTGGTAAAGACCCTGGGCACGGTGGAGAGGCCAAACGGTAGCACTTTGTACTGGTAGGAGGTGCCGTCGATCACAAACCGCAGGTACCGTCTGTGCTGCGGGCGGATGGTGATGTGGAAGTAAACGTCCTTGAGATCAATGGAGGCGAACCAGTCCCCTCGGCGAAAGAAAGGCAGGATCAAAGATAGCATCACCATCTTGAACTTTTTGGGGCAGATGAAGTTGTTTACACCCCTGAGGTCCAGGATGGGTCGCAAGGTCCCGTCTGCCTTTGGTACCGTGAAGTACCGGGAGAAGAAGCCGGTGTTGCTGGCTGAGGACGGGAGTGTCTCGATCGCTCCCTTTTGAAGAAGGGACTGGATCTCTTCCAGCAGGGCCGGGCTGGCCGGGGTGGAAAGGTAGACCCCTTGCGGTGGAATATCTTGAAATTCTATGGTGTAGCCAGGACGGATGATGGAAAGAACCCAAGATTCCGTGGTGACGTGGCGCCACTCAGCGAGGTGTCTGGCCAGGGCCGCTGATCTCGGAGAACTGCTGGCAGGCTGAATGTTGGCACTGGTGGTGACCTGCGGAAACCCTCAAAAGCAGGACTTAGCCTCGGGGGACGACTTCTTGGAGGACGAAGTCGGTCACCATCTGAAGGGTCTCTGGGCGGAGGAGGCAGTCGACGGCCTAGATTGGGCAGAGTAGGTGGACCTCTGCTGGTAGGAGGAGATCGATGACCTGCGCCAGGACTGTCATGAGCCAGAAGATCGACGTGCCTGAGACGGCTGGTGGATCCCCATCTTCTTGGCCGTTAGTCGGGCCTTGACGATGGAGTCCATAGTCTCGTCCGTGGTGGAGTTGAAGAGCCCCCGACCATCAAAGGGGAGATCCTCAATCCGCCTCCGGCTGTCCTCTTGTAGGCCAGATGAGCGTAGCCATGCATGCTGGCAGAGCGCAACCGAGCCGACCATCACCCTTAAAGCAACCTCCACGGCGTGCTTCAAGGATAGGATCTGTTGCCTGGAGATCGCTACGGTCTCATTATAAAGGTGGCAGGCAGTCGAGCGGCTCTCATCCGGGAGGCTGGTCAAGAGAGGAGTGAGTTGGTCCAAGATTTTGCGCAGGTATGCCACGAGGCATGCCTGCGTGTTAGACACTCTGATGTTAAGGGAGGAGGCGATGTAGAACCTCCTTCCAAAAGTGTCTAACTTTCTCCCCTCTCAGTCCGGCAGCGTAGTATGGGCCCTGTTGCCTCCCTTGACTTGTGCGGACTCCACCACTATGGAGTTCGGTACCGGATGGCTGAAGAGGAAGTCTGCCTTCTTCTGCGTCTGGTACAGGTGCTCCAGTCGAAGAGGAATTGGCTGGGCAGACACTGGTTTGTCCCAGGGTTGCTTGACGGCCTTCAGCAGCTTAGGCAGGAAGGGAAGCGGGGTGGTAGCCTGTTGTTGAGCCTCCACCAACTTGAAAACCGGGTCTTCCTCCTCCGGTTCTGGCTGCGCCACCTTCAGGCCGGGGGTTGCCGCCATCTGGAGAAGCATGGCAGAGAACTGTTGGACGTCCTCCGGTGCCGCCTCCGGTGTCGGCTCACCAAACCCAAGCGGGGGCGACTCATGTGAGGTAGGAGTCAGGTCCTCCGATTCAGTTCCCGATTCGTGAGATCGAACAGACGATGACCGGGAACGCTAGTAGACCTCACTGGAGACCCTTGCACCGCAGTGCACCGGGGGGGGGACCAGTGCAGTGGTACCGACGGTGTTGCGGTCGGTATCATCTCTGCAGTCGTCTGGGTGGCCGAGGTGATGGGCACCACAGTCGAGTGCACCTTCTTAGCTGCCTGGGTCACCGCTGTTGTCGCCAACACCATCTGAGTTGAAGTGGACTCGACGGGGTGCATGGCGGTGGATGTGTCCCTCGGGGGCAGGGAGATCGCACGGTAACGCGATGATGGTTCCCTCGCCCTGCGGTACCGAGGGGACGGAGACCTGGTGCGAGAGCGTTACGTCTCCGGTCGCCTCTGGACGGTGACCGGGACTACCGGTAGGGCACCCAGTGCCTGGCATCGTAATGGTACCGATCTCTATTTGATGGTGAATAGGATCGGTACTCCGCCGGGTACTCCCTCCATTCAGACTCCCACAGGGACCTGCCGATATGAGAGACCGAGGTGTAATGGGAGTAGGTGGAGCGGCGTGGGTGTGGGTCGTCGCACACCTCTCAACACCGAAGTGATGGTGGCCTGGCTCTGTGCTCCGGAGAGCGAGAGTAGCTCCTGTCGAAGGCCGATCGGTGCCTGGACGAAGGCCGATGATGCCCCGTCATCTCCTCCCCTCGATCCACCGAGCCACGGTGGCTATGCGGGTTTTCCATGTCCGTCCGGACCAGCAGCTCTGGTAAGGTCGAGGCCTCCACAGCCCGCTCCTCATCAGACAGCTCCAGGATCTCCTCTGGCAGGTCTTGCAGGAGCTGAGTAGGAGGTGGAGTTGGCGAGCGAGTCTCCTTAGGGGGAGAGCGCCGCTTCTCCTTCTTTTTCTTTCTCTCTCCTTCTCTTTCTCCTTGCCGCTTTCCTGGGCAGGGCGCTTCCTCTGCCCGGTACCGATGAAGTGAACGGAACGGCAGCCGCCGATACCGTTGCAGTCAAAGCCGCTCTTGAAGCCTCGGCCATTTTAGCACGTGGCGTTTCCTCCCGGGCCCTGAGTGACTGTTCCCAGCAGAAGGACTTGAGTCGCGACGACTGGCTCCTCAGGGTCTGGGAGGTAAATTCACAGCAAATTGGGCAAGACCTGGTGTTATGGGTCCCACCCAAACAAAACAAACACTGCGAGTGTTTGTCAGCGAGAGTGACTTTCCGCCCGCAGGACATGCACTTTTTGAAAAGAGCCGCCGACATAGAAAGAAAGATGAAGAAGAGGGAGAAATTAAATCAAGTCACCAAAGTCCAGTCCGAAATCCAAGCCGAGGTCAGAAAACAAGCCGAAAACGTCCGTAAAGCCAAGCAAACAATCCAAGAAGCGAGGAATAAGCCAAGAACCTTCCGTTCGCAACGGCGGATGAGAAAGAACTGAGGAGTGACCATTGCTCGGCGGGAGAAGCATGCGCAGTACTGGCATGGGGGAGGGCCCCCCACCAAGCTACTAAGCTCTAGAATCTTCTGAACGCTACCGCGCACGTGCGAAAGCTCCTAGTGTGTGAAGGCACAGAGACCACGAAGAAGAAATATTATTCATGTGACAAGTCACTAAATAGATGAAAATAACACAGCCCTCCCAAACAGAGCATCATTAGTAGCTCTGTTTATCAACACTAGGATGTGAAATAAAGGTGGTGGGGTGAGAGCATGCGGCAGCCCTTCTGATTTTGTGTTAAGGAACCTCCCTTAAGAAGGCAGCAGATGCTGCCATAGCTCTGATATTGTGGCTTCTCAATTGAGTTGGGGGATGTTGGCCATTTAGCTCATATGACAGCCTTATGCTGGAAGCCACCCACTTAGAGAGTCTTTGTGAGGGTATAGGGACTCACTTCTTATTTAAGAAGTAACAAAGAAAGAGTCTCTCAGATTTTCTATAGTCAGCAGTGCACTGAACATAGAAGGCAACGGCACCCCAAATGTCCAAGGAGTGTAGATTGTGTTCCAAGTCAGAAGAGTGATCAAGCATGAAGGCTGGCAAAATTATATCCTGGTTGAGATGGAATGGAAGAACGACCTTTGGGAAGAAAGTTATGTCTGGATTCAGAATAACTTTTTCCTTGTGGAAATGCAGGTATGGTCAGTCCACGCAGAGAGCACAGTGTTCACTTGCCCTCCTGGCAGAGGTGATGGTGACAAGAAAGGCTGTATGCAGGGCCATTTAGACAGCTGAGAGGTAGATTCCAACCCAGGGTAGGAGGCAGTACAGGAGAATGCAGATCCTTGTATCCTTTGAGATAACTCCTGACTAGAGAGTCTAAGATGCAAGAGGGTCTTTCCTGATGTTGAAGGTGGGAGGTATCACTGACACTTAGCAGTGAATCAAAAAAAGCGAGAGTCCCTTATCAGACAAGGAGGAAAGAATTCCAGTAGGTACACAGTAGCGAAAGTATCAACACTGAAGTTTTGGTGCCAGAGGAAGTGCAAGAAATAGGACCATTTGTAGGAGCAGAAGTGAAAAGTATCATAGAATCATAGAAATTTAGAGTTGGAAGAGACCACACAGGCCATCCAGTCCAACCCCCTGCCATGCAGGAACACCCTCAAAGCAATCCCGACAGATGGCCATCAAGCCTCTGCTTAAAAACCTCCAAGGAAGGAGACTCCACTACACTCCAAGGCAACAGATTCCATTGCCGGACAGCCCTGACTGTCAGGAAGTTCTTCCTGAGGTTCCGGTGGAATCTCCTTTCCTGCAGCTTGAATCCGTTGCTCCTTGTCCTGGTCTCTGGAGCAGCAAAAAACAAGTCCCCTCCTTCCTCTACGTGGCATCCCTTCAAATATTTAAACATGGCTATCACATCCCCTCTTAACCTCCTCTTCTGCAGACTAAACATACCCAGCTCTCTAAGTCTATCCTCATAGGGCATGGCTTCCAGGCCTCTCACCATTTTGGTCGCCCTCCTCTGGACTTGCTCCAGCTTGTCAATATCCTTCTTGAATTGGGGTGCCCAGAACTGGACACAGTATTCAAGATGGGGTCTAACCAAAGCAGAGTAGAGTGGTACCAGTACCTCCCTCGATCTAGACACCATACTCCTATTGATGCAGCCGAGAATTGCATTGGCTTTCTTGGCTGCCACAGTTACATTGCTGGCTCATGTTCAGCTTGTGGTCTATGAAGACTCCTAGATCCCTTTCACACGTACTGCTATCCAGCCACGTGTCCCCCATCCTATATTTCCGTATTCCATTTTTTCTACCTAAGTGTAGGACCTTACACTTCTCCCTGTTGAATTTCAATTTGTTAGCCTTGGCCCGGCTCTCCAATCTATCCAGGTCATTTTGAATTTTGATCCTGTCCTCTGGCGTATTAGCAACCCCTCCCAATTTGGTGTCATCTGCAAATTTGATGAGCATGCCCTCTCTTCCTTCATCCAAGTCATTGATGAAGATATTGAACAGCACTGGGCCCAGGACAGAACCCTGTGGCACCCCGCTAGTCACTTCTCTCCAGGATGAAAAGCAGCCATTCGTGATCACCCTTTGGGTTCGGTCGGTCAACCAATTACAAATCCAACTAACAGTAGCCCTGTCCAGCCCACATTTTACTAGTTTCGTTGCAAGAATGTCATGGGGAACTTTGTCAAAGGCCTTACAAGTAGAAGACTTGTGTGCTGCTTCTATGACACATTGAACCAATGTCAGCAGGGAAGCTATCTGAGTAGATTCCAAGCTGTCAATTTGAGGTTCACGATGTCCGGATGATGGACAGTTCCATTGTCCATTGTCAAGAGGTCTGGTTTGGGTGGAAGCTTCACATATCGATGGTTTGAGAGGAGTAGCAGTGGTGTGATCCACAGTTGAAGGCCACCAGGGAGTGATGAAGATTGCTGAAGCGTGATTGCGATGTACCTTTATGATGTACCTTCATGATAACCCTGGTTATCAGTGGGAAGGGAGTGAAAATGTAGACTACTGGGCCTTTCCAGTTGAAAAGAAATGTATCACCAAGAGATACTCTGTGACCTGTGTATCTGGAACAGTAAACTGGGCATTGATTGCTCCAAGAAGAAACAAAGAGATCGATGGCCAGTGTCTGCCACTTCACAAAAAGATCTTTGAAGACTTCTTTGTCAAGTTCCTATTCATGGCACACAAAAGGGGTCTGACTCACCAAGTCTGCAATGGTAATTTGGTTGCCTGGGAGTTAAACAGCAATGAGATAGATGTAACAAGGTAGACAGCAGTGCCACAGGCAAAAGTGTTAGGTAGAGGAGAGTCTGGGATCTCAAGCTGCCTTGTTTGTTGATGCAGTACATGACTGTCATGTTGTTCATCAGTACCCATACAACTTTTCCCTTGAGTGTGTCTTTGAACATCTTGATGACCACAAAGAGCTCCAAAGCATTGATACTGAGTGACCTTGTTGAGATAGATCATTTCCACTGACAAAGAGGTTGGTGGTGTGCGCTCTCTATCCATTCAGAGATGTACCTGTCATTACCTAGACTGATGGAGATGGCTGCTGAAAGAGCATCCTGGAGGAAATGTTGGGGTTGTCTCTACCAAGAGAGAAACTGGAGGACAGGACATGGTATTGAGAGCCATTGAATTAGTTGATGCCAAATAGGATCAAAAGCATCAAGGAATCAATTCTGGAGAGGCTTCATTCACAGTGTGGCAAAGGGTGTTACTACTGTTATTGATACCACGAGGTCTTGGAGGATATATACGGACTTTGCCCTGGTACGGTTGTCAGGATGCCCTCCATATTATGGTAATGGGATATATAGTCCAGTCTAAGTAGCAGCTTGCTAAAACCAAGAAGCCTAGGAACCAGATATCATTAGATAAATAATAGTTAGGAATGCACTGATATGCTCTGCCTGGATCTCACAGCTTCAAGGTCTCTTGGAAAAGGGAGGGGAAAAGTGGGGAATCTAAAGCCGTGGCTTTTGCTTTTGAACTTTAGCCTTGTCACTGAAATCTTGTACGATGTATCTCACTCCAAATAAATAGTGTTTATTCACTGTACTATTTGTGTGTGTGGATTCAGTTCCTGACAAAGTGAGAAGACTCAAAATTCTACAACATGTATCAGACATCTGAAGAAGAACCACTGGAAGAGGGAGTGATTGACAGAGCCACTGAAACCCAAGGTGATGAACGAGCTGAGGGAGCCAAACCGGACCCCATCCGGGCCCCCAGCTGCATGAGCCAAAGCGCGACCTGCAGTTCCTGTGACTACCTCAGTTACTGGTCAAACTTGGACCTGGGGAGAGAGCTTCCTGATACAGTTCACAGACAACGCCGCTGTGCTATGAGATGGGATGCTTCAATCAGCGAAACTAACCTGATGGAGCAACTTTTAGCCAGAGAAGAAGAAGTAGAACTACAATGAGAAAAGATATCCAGGTTGAGAGCTCAGCTAGCTGACTGGAGAATCCTGGTACCTCAATTGGAATGTGCCCCTCAACAAGTGCCAGAAGCAGCAACACCCATAGCTGAAGCGCCTCCACCTCCTGGGGGTCCAGCACCTCAAGCGGGGTCGAGATCTTTTCCAGAAATGAAAGCTATGTAAGATGGGGAAGGGTTAACCCTTACTTATTTCCTCAATATGGCCTCCAACTATATGGCTGACTACAGGAACAGCTTCAACGACAATGTTGCCAGAGTGAGATAGCTGCACCTTAAACCAGCACCTTAAAGACAAAGCAGTGGAGTGGGTCACCAGTTTGTTCGGCTCACGAGCTGAAGAAACAGCAGACCTCCAGCTGTTCATGCACCGCTTCAGAGAGAAGTTTGAAGACCCATTTATCCAAGAACAAGCCGGACATCAGCTCAGGAAACCACGCCAGGGAAAAGGAACCATTGGGGAAAATGCCCAGGAATTCAGAAAACTAGCAACTAAGGTCCCTGAATGGAAAGATGACATATGTAAGCAATTTTTTCAGGATGGGTTGAACCCTACCATTTTGGATCAGTGCCTTTCACAAGGAAACTCAGCCAGTCTGTTGGGATGGATGAAACTAGCTGATGAAGTGGAAAGTCTTCTGGAAAGTGTTCAACTCTCCAGACAAAGACAAGCCCAAGAAAGCGGCCACAGACCCCTGGGAACTAAAAGACCCGCCTTCGTAAGCACTGAAGAAAGAAAGAAATAACTGTGCGAAGAGACCTGCTTCTTGTGTGGGAAAAGAGGCCATATTGCCAGTGATTGCCAAAACCAAAAAAAAGACACAAAGGAAAAGCCAACGACCCCTTCCACCAAACCCACATCCCGCAAAACCGACATCCCAAAGCCACAGACCAAACACCCAAGCAATGGACCTTCCGTTTGGGCCTGTGATGGTGAAGGCAGTCCCCTGCCAACCTCCAGCTTTGACAGTGAGGAGTGGGACCCCGATAAGTCAGCGAATGTAAGTACACCCAAAACTTGTCATTTATATGTTACAGTGGTTTTGCAGGTGACAAATGGGAAATCAAGGAAGTACCAGGCATTGGTTGATTCAGGATATACCACCAGCTTACTGAATCCCCTAGTGGCCGAAGAGCTTGTAGCAACATGTGAATCCCTCAAGAAGGCCATCAGACTATCACAAATGGACAGCTCGCTTATGTTGGGAGGCCCCATCCAGGAAAGGACCAGGCCCATCTCTACTCAGGTGGGGGAAATCCGGGGCACTTGAAAATCCTAGTACCAAATAAAATTGGATTCCAAGTAGTCTTCGGGTACAATTAGCTAAAAAGACACAATCCCCAAATTGACTGGACCCAAGGCGTACTAAAACAGATAAATAAAAAAGAAACTATCGACACCTAACACGGCACTTAAGCTCAGCCCTAAAGAACTGGAGAAAATCCCATGAGAATACTGGGATCTTCAGAAGGCTTTCGATGATCATGAAGCAAAGTCCCACCCCATAGAGACTTTGACTGCAAATTAAGGCTCATAGATGGTGCCAAGATTCCCAAGCCAAAAATTTACCCCATGAACAGACAGGAGCTAGAAGCTCTAAAAGAATTTCTAAACAAGAATTTACAACGCAGCTTTATCGAGCCTTCCTCTGCCCCAACGGCTAGCCCAATCTTTCTGGCAGAAAAAGGATGCAGAGGACCCCAGACTCATTGTGAATTACAATTTAATAAATCAGGCACTACTGCCTAATGCTTACCCGATCCCGCTCATGGCTAATCTGATGGTTCAACTGATTAACTTTACCAAACTAGACCTCAAAGAGGCCTTTCACTGAATAAGAATGGACCCTGACAGTAAATGGCTCACTACCTTCTCAACCCCCATGGGGAATTATCAGTGGACAATCCTTCCTTTTGGATTACAATATGGCCCTACTGCTTTCCAGATGTTCCTTAACTCTATCTTGCAGGAATTCCTATATAACGGTGTTGTTGTTCATCTGGATGACATTTTAATCTATTCAGAAACACTGCCAGAATACACCAAACTTGTTCGCACTGTGCTGCAAAGACTCATAGACAATGAACATGTAAAACTCTCCAAATGCGAGTTTCACACACAAACTTTTGACTACCTAGGATATTGAATTTGCAACAATACCCTAAGCATGGACCCCCTCCAAGATCCTAACAATTTTGAATTGGCCAGCCCCTAGAACCAGGAAACAACTACAGCAATTCCTCAGCTTTGCCAATTTCTACCGCAACTTTATCGAGGGTTTCACCATGACTGCCCTCCCACTGATGGATCTTTTTTAAAAATATTCTAATTCCAATGAAAAAAGTCCCCAAAAGATCACCTGGTCAAATAAATGCCAAACCACTTTCGACACACTCAAATTTACCTCAGAATTGCTTCTGCTGTTCTGTGACACCAAGAAACAATTTATAATACAAACCGATGCCTCTGACTTCGCTATGGGTGCAGTACTCCTCCACAATGACAATGATGGGCATCTGAAACCATGCACCTTCATCTTCAAAAAATTCTCTGCCTCTCAACATAACTAGTCAATATGGGGAAAAGAAGCCATGGCCATCCATTTTGTTCTCACCACTTGGCAACATTTCTTAGAAGGCGCGAAAGTACCTTTCCAAGTTTGCACCGATCACCACAACTTAGAAACTTTGAAAACTGCCAGGAAATTAACCCCTAAACAAGCACTCTGGGCTGAATTTTTTTCAATGCTTCAACTTTAAGTTTATTTTCAAACGAGGAAAAACAAATATGTTGGCTGACCCTCTGTCCAGACTCCTTTGCCACAAATCTCCCAACCATGCCTCACCGCCTAAAGAACAGACTCTATTTAACCCTGACACCCTCAAACTACAAGTCACCATGCGCGTGCAGGAGCATACCCGCTACTCTGTCTCTTCTACGCTCAATTCTGCTTTCTGGCTAGCCATAAAGACTGCTTACTCCTCTGATGATTGGCTATGAAGCCACCCTACCACAGTTACTTGAACTAATGACTTGGCTTTCATTGGATCCAGATTATATGTCCCTTCTACCTGCAGACCACAGATACTGAAAAGATATAATGACTTCAAACCTCCCAGACACTTCGGGTTCCTTGAAACACTACATGCTATTAGAAAACTATTCCATTGGCCAGGGCTCACCAAATACGTTCAAGACTACATTAAGAACTGTCCTGTGTGCAACACCTGCAAACCCCCTACCTCGAAACCACACGGATTACTCCAACCCCTTCCTGCATAATCAACCTCTTGGGACATTATTCCTTGGGACTTTATCATAGCTCTCTTCAACTTTCGAGGCTACTGTGTCATCTGGATTGTAACAGACCACTTCTCCAAGCAATCACACTTTGTTTCCCTCAAAAACGTCCCCACTGCAGAAAAACTTGCCAATCTTTTGATCACTTACATCTGGAAACTCCACAGCCTGCCATCCACCATCATCTCTGACAGAGAACCTATCCCCAGTTCTGGACTTCACTGCTTAAATCCACTGGAATTACCCAAAAACTCGGCATCAACCATCATCCCCAAACTGATAGTCAGACTGAATGTATCAATCAGTCTCTAGAATAATACCTTCGCTGCTTTGTTAACTCCAACCAAAACAACTGGGTGTCTCTCCTGCCCTTCGCTGAATTTGCCCACAACTCAGCTGTGCACTCCTCGACTGGGCAAAACTCTCTTTGAAGTTGTCTATGGCATGAACCCCAAGCCATTCCCACCTTTCTGTGAGGAAAACACCACCGATGTTCCCCGATCTGTTGCCAATTGGGCTCACAAAATCTCACAAACTTGGACAGCAGTCCACTCTGCTCTTGAAACTTCTAAAGCCTCCCACAAACACTTTGCCGACAGAAAGAGACAATGCAACCCTAACTACAAGCCAGGGGACCTTGTTTACCTGTCCACAAAACACTTAACCCTGGCCCTCCAAAAAACTCTCCCCTAAATACATTGGTCCTTTCCCAGTCAAACAAGCCATTAATGATGTCACTTTTGAGCTTTCCCTACTTCCAGCTTATAAACTTATCCACCCTTTGCAGGCTTCTTCACAGACTGACGCCAATTTTGACAGACCCTCAACAACCTCTGATGAATCAACATCCACGTCTTAACCCACATGAATTGATTACATTCACTAATGTTCTTCTTACTGCTTATATTTTTAATGTTTAAAGTTTTTTATTCTTTCCACTAACCCTCTTTTGTTTCTCCACTTCATGCAGTTTTTTTTTCCGGACAGGCAGGATGTCGGGATGCCCTCATATTATGGTAATGGGACATATAGTCCAGCCTAAGTAGCAGCTCGTTAAAACCAAGAAGCCTAGGAACCAGAGACCGTTAGATAAATAATAGTTAGGAATGTACTGATAAACTCTGCCCGGATCTCACAGCTTCAAGGTCTCTTGGAAAAGGGAGGGGAAAAGCGGGGAATCTAAAGCGGTGGCTTTTGCTTTTGAACTTTAGCCTTCTCACTGAAGTCTTGTAAGATGTATCTCACTCCAAATAAATAGTGTTTATTCACTGTACTATTTGTGTGTGTGTATTCAGTTCCTGACAATGGTGGCTCCACTGGAGAGTTGAAATCACAGTGAGGAGATGAGTGTCACATTCAGGTGCATGGGAGGCCAACTGTTGTATGGAGTCAAGAATTGCTCTGATGGAGTGAATCTTTTGAGAAGGGACGAGTTGTGGCTTCTGGGTAAACGATCAACAGACCAAGGTTGTCAAGGAGGTTGATTGTATTGTTGAGGTCTCTGCAAAGTTTGGACTGAGATGGACTACAACCAGCCAATCAATAATGTAAGACAATTCCATGCTGTTGAGGGGCTGTGCCACCACTGCCATGCATTTTGTGAACAGCTGCAATGCTGGGCTGAGGCAGGGAAGGACTCAGAACCTGTATGCTCCTATGTCGATCCAAAAACTTAGGAATCATTTGTGGTCTGGTGAATCACAATGTGGAAATTGGTTGTCTTTCAGGAAGACAGTCATGAACCAGCCTCCTTTCTGTAGAAGCAGGAGAACAGAAATCGAAGTGACCAGTTGGAACTGGCAGGGTTTGAGGTAGTAATTTACTTCCTTGAGATTGAGGATGGGGAAAACACCTCCTCCTTTCTTCAACATAAAAAAGTACTGGGAGGAAAAGGATTTCCTTAGACCAGAGAAGGGAGTTGATTCTATGGGTCCTTTGTGCAGAAGGACACCTATCTTCTCATTGGGGTGGTGGTGAAGGTCAGGTGATGCATATTCGGCTGATGGGAGGCTGTCTGCAAAATTCCTATTCCTAACATCTGGCTACAATGTTGAGAACCCAGGTGTCATTAGTGATCAATGCCCAGGCATGGAAATGTTTCTTGGGCTTGTTTTTGAATAACGGATCTAGAGTGGTTGGTGGTGGGATGGAGGTGGCAGGAGGAGAATGAGATGCCACAGCTTTAGAGTTGGTATCAATTCTGAAAGCAAGCAATAAATCCAAGAAAGCAGCAGACATAGTATCAACAGGCTTGGAGTTGTCCTTGAAAAAGTCAAATTCAATGTCTGGAGAAATTAGACATCTTACACTATGTCTTTTGAGGACATGCTGGCAGTCTTTTGGACATCTGTTGCAAAGAAGAAGAGGGAGCACAATGTGAAGTTGTTGTACTGTAGGTTCTTCTCAAGACTGGACTATATTGAAGGTAGCAGTACCAGTGGGCTTGGAGGTGAGGCTGGATGCTATATTTTTTCACAGAAGATCTCACTTAGTATGTTCAAGCCACTCATTAGTGGAAGCGCTGAAGAGACCAGCATTGTTGAGGAGGAAATCCTCAACCATAGATCCACCTGATTGAGAGAGACCAGAGAATCTTAACCAGGAATGTCAGTGGAGTGACACAGAAGAAGCAAATGCTTTAGAGGCAGAATCTGTAACATGATGAGCCATAGTGATTTGTTGAGTCATCATATATCTGGCCTCCACCAAGAAAATAGAGGCCACCTTCTTTTCATCCTCAGGGAGTCTGTCAATGAAGACTTTAATTTTGTCCCAGAGAAACTGAATATAGGCCACCATGCAGGCACTGTAATTGGTGATCTTGAAGACAAGGGCAGCATTAGCGTAATTCTTATGGCCCAGAGTATCAAGTTTCTTTCCCTCTCTGTCTGGAGGGGGGAGTGAACAGCCTTAGACATCTTAGATTTGCTGCATACAATGGAGTTTGGCTTACGGTGCAGCTGAAGCTACTTCTCACTAGAGTTGATGATCCTATAAAAGGAATTGAGCTTCTTGATGGTAGCTGGGGCACGGAGGGGGGGGACCAGGATTTTTTGAACACATGGAGCAGACAAGGAGAAGTGGAATAGAAGTTGATATTGGCACCTGTTCCTTGGATTGGGGGTAAATGAGGTCCTCCACAGATTCTCTATTATGCTCAGTCCTGAGATTGATAGATTAAGCCATGGAAAATGTAAGATCAGAAAACAGCCAGACATCATCAGTCAAGGCTGGAATTCCGTGGTCAAGAATAGTGAAAGGGAAAGGAGTTCAGGAGGCATGGGAGTTCCTTAAAAGGGAGATACTGAAGGCACAGTCTAAAACTGTGCCAATAAGGAGGAAAAATGGAAGGCATCTGAAGAAACCAGAATGGTTGACTAGAGAACTCTCAGCTGAGCTGAGTGTTAAGAGAAGCATGAATAGGAAATGGAAGAAGGGGGAACCACCAAAGAAGAATTTAAGCAAGTTGCCAGGAGATGTAGGGAGGAGGTCAGAAAGGCTAAAGCACAGAACGAACTTAGGCTGGCCAGAGACATTAAAAAAAATAAAAAGGGCTTTTTTAAATATGTCCGCAGCAAAAGGAAAAAGAAGGAGACAGTAGGGTCGCTGCACAGGGAAGATGGCGAACTACTCACAGGGGGAGAGAAAAGGCAGAGCTACTTCAGACCTTCTTTGCCTCCGTATTTTCCCAGAAGGATACAAGCACTCAGCCTGGCGGTTGGGGAGCAGGGGAGGAAGCAGAGGAAATGAGGCACATAATAGGTGGAGAGGTGGCACAGGAATACCTGGCCACACTGGATGAATTCAAGTCTCCAGGGCCAGATGAATTGCATCCTAGGATAGTAAAAGAGCTGGCAGAGGCCATTTCGGAACCGCTTGCTATAATCTTTGAGAAATCTTGGAGGACAGGAGAAGTTCCAGCAGACTGGAAGAGAGCAAATGTTATCCCCATCTTCAAGAAGGGGAAAAAGAGGACCCAAACTATTATTGCCCAATCAGCCTCACATCAGTACCCGGAAAGATCCTGGAGCAGATCATTAAGCAGTCAGTTTCTAATCACTTAGAAAGCAACGCGGTAATCACGAGAAGTCAACACGGATTTCTCAAAAATAAGTCATGCCAGACTAATCTTATCTCTTTTTATGACAGAGTTACTAGCTTGATAGATGAAGGGAATGCTGTGGATGTAGCGTATCTCGATTTCAGTAAGGCCTTCGACAAAGTTCCCCATGACATTCTTGTAATGAAGCTAGTAAAATGTGGGCTGGGCAGGGCTACTGTTATTTGGATTTGTAATTGGTTGACCGACCAAACCCAAAGGGTGATCACGAATGGCTGCTTTTCATCCTGGAGAGAAGTGACTAGTGGGGTGCCACAGGGTTCTGTCCTGGGCCCAGTGCTGTTCAATATTTTTATCAATGACTTGGATGAAGGAATAGAGGGCACTTTCATCAAATTTGCAGATGATACCAAATTGGGAGGGGTTGCTAATACGCCAGAGGACAGGATCAAAATTCAAAATGACCTGGATAGATTGGAGAGCCGGGCCAAGGCTAACAAAATGAAATTCAACAGGGAGAAGTGTACGGTCCTACACTTAGGTAGAAAAAATGGAATACGGAAATATAGGATGGGGGACACGTGGCTGGATAGCAGTACGTGTGAAAGGGATCTAGGAGTCTTCATAGACCACAAGCTGAACATGAGCCAGCAATGTAACTGCGGCAGCCAAGAAAGCCAATGCAATTCTCGGCTGCATCAATAGGAGTATGGTGTCTAGATCGAGGGAGGTACTGGTACCAATCTGCTCTGCTTTGGTTAGACCCCATCTTGAATACTGTGTCCAGTTCTGGGCACCCCAATTCAAGAAGGATATTGACAAGCTGGAGCAAGTCCAGAGGAGGGCTACCAGAATGGTAAGAGGCCTGGAAGCCATGCCCTATGAGGATAGACTTAGAGAGCTGGGTATGTTTAGTCTGCAGAAGTGAAGGTTGAGAGGGGACATGATAGCCATGTTTAAATATTTGAAGGGATGCCATGTAGAGGAAGGAGAGGGCTTGTTTTCTGCTGCTCCAGAGACCAAGACAAGGAGCAATGGATTCAAGCTGCAGGAAAGGAGATTCCACCTGAATCTTAGGAAGAACTTCCTGACGGTCAGGGCTGTCCAGCAGTGGAATATGCTGCCTCGGGGTGTAGTGGAGTCTCCTTCCTTGGAGGTTATTAAGCAGAGGCTTGATGGCCATCTGTCGGGATTGCTTTGAGGGTGTTCCTGCATGGCAGGGGGTTGGACTGGATGGCCCCTGGGGTCTCTTCCAACTCTACAATTCTATGATTCTTTGATTCTATTATTCTATGGAATGGGTTTGTTTTGTGACACAGAAGAGTCAGGAGGCTTTTTGTAGAGGCCATTCACTGAGCTATTCATGGTGGAGGCTAGCGACAGTGGGGCTGATGCAGAATGTCAAGAGGGAACTTTAGGCATGTCCCTTCTGGTAGACCGTTGAGGAGTAGATCTTAGAGAGGCTTGTGTTTGTGCCTCTGAAGCCTGGGCACAAGTAGGAGGAGATTGCATGTGCTCAATGGGAGCAGTTAGTTCTGTACGTTCTTTCCTAGGAGGCAGAGAGGGGAACAAGTATCCGACTGCCTCAAAGTCAAAGAACGATGCCAGTGCTGAGGGACACAGACTTCTTCGTACACATGTCCATGTTACCTGCAACATCAACAAGGAACAGAGTGCTCCACAGATGAATAATCATATTCTGAGCCAGATGAGGAATAGTACATTTAAGTTCTGTATCTATGGGAATGAGAATGCTCTCTGCAGCTAGATCAGAAACATCAACATTGATGCCAGGAACTGTGGAATGACTCCACAAGAGGAGTAATGAGAGCAGGAACACGATCTCTGTTGTCGAGACCAAGAATGTGACTTTCAACATTGAGATGGAGAAGGCAGTGTTGGCTCACATCGACAACAACATGGAGGAAGCAGACAGTTTTCTTGAGATGCTCCTCCAACAATGACTATCTCAATGGAGTGTTTGGAGTTGGAATCAAGGTGCTCCTCTGTCTCTTGTGGGGATGGTAGCCTAGAGGGTATGTCCTCAAGTCTCAAGTCTCACATCGAGACTGCTGTCGATACCTACAGAGATACAGATCATGGAGGGCCCAGTAATAGGAAAGAAGCCAGAAGAGGCAACCGTTGTTGGACACACATTGGCGGAGAGAAAGTGGAAGGAGTTTGTGAAACTGTCTCTATCGACAGCAGTTGAAGTCAAATTGTCACCTCAGAGGATATGGAGGCTCTCTGGATTTCTTACCTTATTTGGATTTAGAATCATACAATCATAGAATGTTAGAGTTGGAAGAGACCGCAGGGGCAATCCACTGCAACTCCCTGCCATGCAGGAACACACATCAAAGCACTCCCAAAAGATGGCCATCCAGCCTCTGCTTAAAAGCCACCAAAGAAGGAAACTCCACTACATTTTGGAACAGCATATTCCACTGCTGAACAGCTCTGACCATCAGGAAGTTCTTCCTGAGGTGTAGGTGGAATCTCCTTTCCTACAGCTTGTATCTATTGCTCCTTGTCGTAGTCTCTGGAGCAGTGGAAGACAAGCCCACTCCCTGCTCAACATGACATGACATCCCTTCAGATATTTAAACATGGCTATCATGTCCCCTCTTAACCTTCTCTTCTGCAGACTAAGCATACCCAGTTCCCTAAGTTGTTCTTCATCAGGCATGGCTTCCAGACCCTTCACCATTTTGGTCGCCCTCCTCTGGACACACTCCAGCTTGTCAATATCCTTCTTGAATTGAGGTGCCCACAACTAGACACAGTATTCCAGATAACGCCTAACCAAAGCAGAATAAAGTGGTACCATTATCTCCTTTGATCTTGACACCACACTCCTACTGATGCAACCAAGAATTTGTCAAGGGCCTTACTGAAATCAAGATATGCTACATCCAAAACATTTCCTTCATCTATCAAGCTTGTAACTCTATTGTAAAAAGAGATAAGATTAGTCTGGCAGGACTTATTTTTGAGAAATCCATGTTCACTTTAGAGATCGCAGCATTGCTTTCCAGGTAATTACAAACTGACTGTCCAATTATCTGCTCTACAGTCTTTCCTGATATTGATTTCAGGCTGACTGGGTGAAAATTATTTGGTTTCTATTTCTTTCCCTTTTTGAAGATGGGACAACATTTGCCCTCCTCCAGTCTGCTGGGACTTCTCCTGTTCTTCAAGAATTCTCACAGATTATTGCAGGTGGTTCTGAAATGACTTCTGCCAGTTCTTTTAATATCCTTTGATATCCCTGGAAACTTGAATTAATCTAGTTAGCAGCTATTCCTTTACTACTTCTTTACCTATCCTGTGCTGCATTTTCTCCACTTCTCCACGTGCTCTCCAACCCCCAGGTTGAGTATTTCTATCCTTTTGGGAGAAACTGAGGCAAAGAAGGTGTTGAGTAGTTCTGCCTTTCTCTTCCCCCCGTTAGCACTTTGCCATCTTCGCTAGGCAATGACCCTATCATTTCCTTGTTTTTCCTTTTGCTGCAGACATATCTTTAAAAAGCCCTTTTTATTGTTTTTAATGTCTCTAGCAAGCCTGAGTTCATTCTGTGCTTTAGGTTTTCTGACCTTCTCCCTACATATCCTGGCTATTTGAATTCTTCTTTGGTCTTTGCATCACTCTTCCATTTCCAGTACATATTTAAGATTTAGCTCAACTGACAGTTCTTTAGGCAACCATTCTTGTTTCTTTAGACAGCTGCCATTCTTCCTCCTTTTATTGGCACAGTTTTAAATTGTGCCTTCAAGTATCTCACTTTTAAGAAGCTCCCATCTGTCATGAACTCCCTTCTCTTTCAGTATTCTTGACCATGGAATTTCAGCCAGTAACTAAGTTTACAGAAATCAGCTTTTTTAAAGTCTAGAATGCATGTCTAGCTACACTTGGGTTCTTCTTCCCACTGAATGACAAATTCCAAAAGAGCATGGTCCCTCCAAAGGATCCCACCACTTCCACTCCATCAACAAGGTCATCCTTGTTGGTCAAGATCAGGTCTAAAACAATGGATCCCCTTGTTTCTTCTTCCACCTTCTGGACCATGAAATTGTCTACAAGACAAGTGAAGAACTTGTTGGACCTTACCTCCCTCTTGAGGGAGTGGCCGGGTGTGTCTGGCACTGATTGATGTGAGTGGACCCTTGATGTCAAAGAAGGAGAAGCAGCAGTCTGCCTTTACACCAAGAGAAGTTCGTCCCTGCCAATGGAAGGATTCAAAGGAAGTCACTCATGAGCAGTTTCCTTCAAAGAGGGTCAGTGTGACACCTGCTTGGATGTTGCTTCCTAGAGGCTTCCCTGGCCAAAGATCTGGAAGCTGAAGCTGAAGCCCAACCTAGAGACTGGGGCAATGTGGATGAAACCCTGGGCAAGTTCAAAGGTTGGATCAATTTCTCTTAGAGAACAGACTGGAGCTTGCCTCTCTGTTGTGCCAACTCTGGGGTCTGAAGGCTTGGCAGTGCTTACAGGTAGAGATGTTATGAGCCTCTCCTAAGCAAATTAAACACTTTGAGTGCCTGTTATTGTCAGTGATTTTGATGTTGCAAGAACAGCATATAAAGAAGGCTGTCGATGCCATAAAACATTAAATGAGGCTGAGCCAAAAAAATCAGGGAAGGAAGAAGAAAAAGAAAACAAAAGCCAAAAGTCCTTGAATGTTGCTCAATACAAGGCTCATAAGGGTACAGATAACATGGTGGAAGAAAAGGAACTTGGGACAATAGTGGGAAGAGGCTTTATATAGCTTCAGGGAAGTGGGTGGGGTTCCCACCAAAATGCTAGGTCTAGAGCTCTAGAAGGTTCTGAAAGGGCTAATCTGCAGGAGCAGATTCCCATTTGTGTGAGTCACAGAGACCACGAAGAAGAAGAATAAATTCATTCAAATTAAATCAAGACTTCCTATTTCCACTCCCCTTCCAACTATTAGTCCACCCTATCCTCCTTCTTTCTTCCTATCTTCTTGCCCTTTTCTTCTTTCTTTATTTCTACTTAAATTCCACAGTCTATATTCATTCCAAGTTCCCAGTTCCAAAGCACCTAATACAAGGTTATTTAGTCAATAGAATCAGCTGTGACTGTCACATCTCATTCAGTCAAAGCCAGTACAAGTCCCACATGTCTTATCAAATAAACTCAGAAGACAACATGTATAACACAGTCACTTCATTTCTTCATACATAAAACTCCAGGAAGAAAAAGAAAGAAGAAAAAGCAAAACATGGCACAGTTCAAATAATTTCTTCGTTTCTTCCTATAAGTTGTTTTTCTAGAAAAGATTTCTCCCAACCGTACCATATAGTGTAATAAATCTGTTCAACAATGACAGTTAATGTCTCTTATCCATTTTTCTTTTTTTAAAATAAATCAATTGTTACTGTCCAATTATACTTTCTATTCAAAAATCTGGAGTAATTAACTTAAATATGGTGCTGGCTGAATTCATATATCCATATATAAGTTAATTATTACAGATTAACCAGCACAGAGAAAAGGAAGGGAGGAAATGAATAAAAAGAAGAAAAAAGCATAGCAATGGTTTATACAAGAAGGCTGTATAGATATATGGTAGACCCTACACCCTTGAATGTATTTCTTTAACAGAAAAGTTAAAAGAGAACAGATAAAAATAACTCAGTTCTTCCTTCCACGTGTTGATGAGCAGAAGAACCTTTTATCAAAGACAACTTACTTATCAAAAATCCAGGTAGATCTACCAGTTTCCAAGCAAGATAAGCCTCACAAATCCAATGGAAGTACAGGAAGCACAGGAAAAACCTCCTCCCCTGAACTTGGCAGTAGAAATTGTCCTCAGCAATATTAAGCTAACTACAGAAGATGCACAACCCCCTAAAACAGACAGACAAATTAAACAGAGGGAGAGCCTTCTGGGAGTCTTGTTTACCAGTTGATGCTGCAGTCCAGTGATCTTGAGGGTCCAATGGTTGAAGCTGCACTCCAGGAAAATTCACTTGACAAGAGCTTCTATCACTCACCAGAAATAACAATAGCACTTTTCAGGATATGATTTGCTCTTTGCAGACTTTTCTGTCATAAAATGGTTCATGATTCTATTGATTACCTAATAAATACAAATGCTGATTTGCCTAGGAATACATTGACATGAAATACACTCTGCTGAAAAAGGGTTATACAGATTGGTTAATCTACCGATACTACCAGCAGAGTGGTTTGAACTTAAAGGGAAGTATAAAACTTTGATAAAATGAAAAAGAGTCAGGTTCAAAGGAAATCATGGAAACAGTTGATAGTTAATCTCTCCTGCCACATTTTGGAAAGTAGTTGCAAAAGGATCGCAAGATGTTCCACTGGAAGTGGAATCTGCTATTCCAACTAATTTTTGTGAGGTGCCCAAAACTGGGTACAATATTCCAAATGAGCTCTGACCAAAGCAGAATAGATTGGTCCTGTTACTTTCCTTGATCTGGGCAACATTCTCCTATTGATGCTACAAAGAATCACATTGGCTTTCTTGACTGCCGCATCACACTGCTGACTCATGTTCAACTTGTGGCCTACTAAGACTCCTAGATCCCTTTCACACATACTATTGTCCAGTCAGGTGTTTCCCATACTATATTTGTGCATTCCATTTTTTCTGCCCCGGAGTAGGATCTTACATATCTCTCTGTTGAAATTCATTTTGTTATCTTTCACCCAGCTCTCCAATCTGTCAAGATCATTTTGAATGTTGATCCTGTCCACTGGAGTATTAGCAACCTCTCTCAATCTGGTGCTATCTGCAAATTTGATGAGCATGCCCTCTACCCCTTCATCCAAGTCATTGATAAAGACGCTGAATAGCCCTGGGCCCAGGACAGAACCCTGTGGCACCCCACCAGTCACTTCTCTCCAGGATGAAAAGCAGCCATTGGTCAGGAGCACCCCTTGGGTTCGGTCGGTCAACCAATTACAAATCCACCTAACAGTAGCCCTGTCCAGCCCACATTTTACTAGTTTCATTGCAAGAATGTCATTGGGAACTTTCTCAAGGGCCTTACAGAGAGATGCTACCTCCTCAAAAATTCCTTCATGTATCAAGCTTGTAATTCTATCATAAAGAGAGATAAGATTAGTCTGGTATGACTTGTTTTTGAGAAACTCATGTTGACTTTTAGTGACTACAGCATTGCTTTCTAAACAATTACATCTATCTGCTTAATGATTGCTCTAGAATCTTTCTGGGTATTGATGTGAGGCTGACTGGGTGATAATTATTTGGATCCTCTTTTTTTTTTCTTTTTTTTTTTTTTTGAAGATAAAAGACAACATTTTCCCTCCTCCAGTCTGCTGGGACTTCTCCTATTCTCCAAAAATTCTCAAAGATGAATGCCTGTGGGTCTGAAATTATATTAATATCCTTGGATGTAGTTCATCTGGCCCTGGAGACTTGAATTATTTTAGAGTGGACAGGTATTCTTTATATGCTAGCAAACAAACTCAACTGCTCCCTTTATCTTTTAGCAGTGCTGGTCCAGTTATTACAGAGGAAGTATGTAAGTTATTAATGGGCAAAACTCCAGGTGCAGATAACATTCCAGCAAAGTAAGGCCAATATTGATTGGTGGTCCCCAGCACTAGCAACATTGTTTTACTAGCTTTAGCCATGCCACAATTATTTATGATGCTTGAGCATTAGCAATCATCATACCATTATATAAGAAAGGGAAAAGATCTGATCCATCAAATTATAGACCTATCAGCCCTTTAAGTACTATTAATACTTTGCAATAAATTAGTGGGTTGGATGAATCAAATTCTAGCTGAAGCACAAGCAGAATTTAGGTTTGAGAGGCCAAAATATTGTAGGAAAATATGCTTCAAAAAAGGGAGATTCCTCTATGATTTTTTAATAGATTTTAAATCTATTTTCAATCTCATACTGAATGATAAGCTATTGGAAAAATTAAATGGCAGAAACATAGACAAACATGTTTTGATTCTTATCTGTAGGCTGTATGAAAACATATGGATCTAGATTGTATGTGACCTTCAGGGATATTAACAGAGCAAATTCAGGCCTATAATGGACTAAAACAAGGTTGTATCCTTGCTCCTATTTTCCTTAAACTTTATATTAATTTTCTAGCTGGCAGCATGGAGAAAAATATGTTCATCCACCAAAGCTAAAAATATGCCTCTTCTTGCTCTGTTGTATGATGATGATGCAGTTTTACTTTCCCTGTTCAGTGTGGGCTTTAGATGTGGAGCAACTGCCAATTAATTACACCAATCTAAGATGATGGTGTTTTCTAGAAAAAAAAAGTGAAACAGAAATGGTGGATTGATAATCATCCTATTGAATAAGTAATATGTCTTAAATAGGTAATAAGTAGGCGAAGAACAGGTAATGTTTTCATGTAAGAAGTACTTTGGATACTCATATTAAAAATGTCATTGCAAATGCCAGAGGAATATCAAAGTGATCCTGATATTTTGGAGGGAAGGAGGGAAGTTAATCCCAGCAGCTTCCCAGGTGCAGGTCTTTTCTCAGCTCTTATATAGTTCCCAAGTGTGTACCTATAAAAATGTTTCCACTTTTTTTATTTTTTGTATATTTTCCTTTTATTTTGTTGCAAACATTTATAAAGGAATAATATTTACAAAAAATTAAGAGATGATTTACAAAGATTTACAAAGATCGTGTACAAGTTACAGACTAAATAGTCTTCTTACATAATATAGCCCAAATGAAGGAGGTCAAAATCAAATATAAATATATATCATGCTATCTAAATTATTCTCTAAAAGCTATAACAAAAGTTTCCCCCATTTCTCACCAAAATATGTAATCAGATCTTCCCACTGATTCTTAAAATTGTTTAGTGATTTATCCTTTACCAAGCTTGTCAATTCATCAGTTTCTAATACTTCACAAATATCTCAACCCATGTGTCTATGGTGGGAGGTTCTTCCTTTTTCCATGTTTTTGCATAAAGAATTCTAGCTTTAGTTATCAGACTAAGTATTAATTTCATGTACCATTACTCAACATAATTCTCAATTACATTAACAAATACAATTCAGGTTTCGTTAGAAAGCTCTTGCTTATGATTTTTGTTATTTTTATATGTATAGTCTTCCAATACCTTTTTGCTTTCTTGCAGTTCCACCAACAATGGTAAAATGAGCCTCTTTCAGATTTGCATTTCCAACAATTTTCACTCCTCCCTCTATAAATTTGAGTGATTTTAACTGAAGTTAGATGCCATCTATATAACATCTTATAGTAATTTTCTTTAAATGCTTGACAGGCTGTAAAATTTAAATCTCTCCAAGCCTGTAACCAGTCATCAAATTGAAATGGATATCCAACATCTTGAGCCCATTTTATCATACTGCTTTTAACAGTCTTGTATTCCAGTTCCCATTTTAAGATAAGCTTATGAAATTTGGCCATGATATGTTTTTTGCTGGCTTCCAAGATGGTGTCTAACTCTGAGGGAGAATCACTTAATTGTTCTTCATTCTCTTCTTGTTCAAATCTGATATATAGCTGTAGGTATAAAAACCAAGGACAGTTTACCCCATCCAGTGACAATTCTTCTTTAAAAAAATGTTACACTTTTGAAATGCTCCAGAACAAGATTCCCCCCCTCCCCCGCATTGTTGGGAGGTGCTTCCTCTGTATCTATTGCAATATTCCATCTGGAGGTGGGAGATTTTTAACAGAGGCCCAGGCATGGATCCTTAATATTCATTATTGGTTAAAATTTATTTTTCTCAACTGACACATCAGACAAAATGGAAATCTATGCTGCAGGAGAAAATGAGAAGCATAGGCTTCATATTTCCATGCTTTAATAAGCCTTGGATATGAGAAATCCAAGTCCACAAATAAGCAAACTACTTAGGATGCGGATCTGGAATGCCATATGACTAAAATGGCCAAGTACCTGGAAATTATAGATAAGGGGGTATTGTTTACCCCAGCAGCACATTTATCCAAGCTAGATATATCTAAATATATGAAATTCTTTAGCTTAGCCAGATTTAAAGTGCTGCCATCAGCATTACTGCAGGGTAGATATGGAGGCATACCCTATCTGAGAGAATACATGTTGTGGGCAGAATGAAGTGGAAACTGTTGGTCATGTCTTATTATATTGTTATGTATACAACGACACTCACTGGGCATTCATAACTCCTGTGCAGCAAATCTCAGGCAGGTCGACGAATACTATTTAAAGTATGTATTGAAGTAAAAAGAACCACAAATCAATTTAAAAGTGTGTGCTGTTACTATAAAATTAAGGCGACAAACTATGAATCAGCTGAGTGGATAATGTGTTAGCTTATACATTTTAATTATGTGTCCCACATGTCATGCCTTAGCTTATAAATTTTAATCATATAATATAAATTTTAATTGTTTGTATGTACCACATATATTCTCTTAGCTTATAGATTTTAATTATGATTTATTGTATTGCATACATCATGTTTTACATATGCTATGGTTACACTGTAAATATGATGCAGATTTTGCTGTTTATAAATGTTTTGTATGTCTGTATGACTGAACTAATGAAAATTCAATTTAAGCAGTTAAGGACAAATGAGAAGAAAAAGGGAAATGTGACAGAACCTTGAATACAACTGTTCAATTATCTGTGTGCGAAGAGAACCACTCTAATAATAAATGCAGAGAAACAGAAGATGGCAACAAAAATAGGTAGAAGAGACCTCTTCAATAAAATCTAAGAAATCAAAGGGAAATTAAACTAAGATTATAACTTTACGAAAATCAAACAGGAAATTGATATGCCTATTTTGATGTACCTTTTATAATGCCAAACTACTTTTTTAAGGCAAAGCTGGCTTCATTTGATAGATCAGTAGAATCTGAAGAAAATGAGAGAAGTCATTTCTCCATTACATTCCACTATAAAAGGCTTCCTGTTTTATTATGACATATTTTATTGGTTTAGACTTAGTTCTGTTTATTTGGAATAGAAATAGAAATTAACTTATTTACACTCTGAATTGGATCATCAAGTATAATTACTAAGTCATTGGCAAAGGTCCTGAGTTTAAATGTCTGATTCTGGATTTGGACACCCCTTATTTCTGGATTTGTCTTATTTTAATATTCAATGTTTCTATCACAATCAAAAAAATTAATGGTGAGAGTGGACATCCTTGTCTAGTTCCTTTTTTAATATAGAACTTTTCTGTTTTTTCTCCATTTATTAATATGCTTGCCAACTGATTACTATATAACAGTTTTATCCAATCGAAACAATCAAAAAGGAATTTTTGTTCCTCATCTATTTGTATTAACTTTGTTTCCTCCAGATATTTTTGGATATTATTGAAATGTTGTTCTGAATCATCTTGGTCCTCAAATAATTTCTTAAAGTAGTCATAAAATGCTGACTTTATCTTCCTTGGGTGACAGTGTATCTTTTCCCCTTCTTTGATTTCTAGAATCAATCTTTTCTCCTTTTCCTTTTTAAGTCTATAAGCTAACCATTTTCCAACTTTATTATGATGCTCAAAATATCTTTGTAGTATATTTCAATTTCTTCTTCCGTTTCTTCTCAATATTTCAATTCTGTACAATCTTGATCTCTTTCTGTAATTTCAAATTTTTAGGCTTCTTCTTCAACTCTTCTTCTTTCCTCTTAAGTTCTTCCATAATTTTTTGATATTTCTCCTTCCTCATTTTCTTCTTGTAGACCTCTTGCTGGACAGAGAAGCCTCTTATCACTGCCTTCCCTCTGTCCCAACTATATTATCTGGTTTTTCTTTTCCATAATTTTCTTTAAAAAATTATTTCTAGTTTTGCTTTTTCCACTGTATTTTCATCTCTTAATAATTCATCTTTCAAAGTCCTTTGGTATTCAATTTTTCCCTCTTGCATATATCATCATAACAAGATTATAATCTGATAGTATTCTTGGTAAAATCTCCATTTTGTTAATCTTTCTATGTAATACTCTAGATGCCAGGATCATGTCAATTCTGAACCAGGTTTTGTGGACTTCTGAATAATAACTGTATTCTTTTGCTTTTCTGTTTAGGCAATGCCACACATCCATTAAGGGTAAGATGTCCATAAAATCAAAGGAGGACTTAGGAAGTTTTCATTGTGGGGTTTTCCCTTTATTTCTCAGTGTTCGATATAAATAAGGATTAATCACCCCGTTCCAGTCACCCAATACTATTATTTCTTGGTAATCATATTCCGTGATTATTTTTAGAAGTCTTTCATAATAAGAAGCGTTGTTCTCCAATGGCCCATAAATTCCCACAAATAAAATCTTACTATGGATTGTTTCTACTTCTGTTCTAATCAGTTTTCCTTTGGCATCTCTAAAAATTTCCCTGGCACTATATTTTTGATTAACATAGATTGTGACTCCTTTTTTTTTTCTTATCGATTAAGGATGAAAAATCCTTTCCTAATTTCTGCTTTTTTTTTAACATATTTTTATTAAACTACAACAATAAAAACAAAACAGTAATATCCAATTTCTATCTTCCTTATTAGTGCTTTTCACATTGGAATTATATCAACAAATCATGGATCCTACCAATCGACTGATTTATGATAGTCTACTAGATTTGTAAAAAAATTCTAATGTTTTTAAAAATCAAAACCATTCTATACAAATCATCTTCTAATTGTATTACCCAAACATATTCTACATTTCTTACATTTCTTATTTATATTATATTTTCCGACTTTCTTTTCTTCCCCTCATCTCCCCTCCCCTTCCCTTAAGTTCCCTCCTCCCACCCCACCCCTTCCCTTTCTTACATTAAAACCTTTCCCTTCCCCCTCTCCATCCTCCTCCCCCCGCCCCCCTTTTTCCATCCATATTCCGCGTTTTCTCCACTCCAAACTTTGTATTCCTTTTCTTCTTCTAAACCTCCTTCCTCCGAAATCTCTTTTTGTTGTTGTTTTCTATCTTATTTAACAGTAATTATCTTTTTAATTATTGTTATTTAGTTATAATTTCTGCTTTTATAGGTATTTTACATCTTTACTTCTTAAATGTGTTTCTTGTAAACAAATCACATCTGCTTTTTACTTTTTCTAATTAATGAAAGATTCTTTTTCTCTTAATAGCTGAATTCATTCCTCTGACATTCCATGAGATAATTTTCATGGTTTTTCTATTTCTTTTTTTTCCTGGTTTTTTTTCCTCCCTTACTCTAGTTCTTCTTCTCTCCCCTCTTCCTCTAGTTCATCCTCCTCTTCTTCCACCTGATTCAGTTTTTCTTATTTCCCTCATTGGGACTTCAACAGATCCTTCTCTAGTTCCTTGCTTAGTCCAGTTCGTTTTATTTGAAGTTCGTCCAATTCATCTCGTAGTCTCTCCTGCTCTTTTAGTTTTTTTAATTCCCTGAGCACCTGGGTTTCTTGGTCACCTTCCTGGCCTCTTTTTAATTCTTCCTTGGAAAGCTTTAAGAAATCTTGAGCTTTCTGAATTGAATTCAAGGTGTATATTCTTTGTTGGAAGGTAAAGGTAACACCCTCAACCTTACACCAGTGATATGTTATTCCTCTTCTCTTTAGTACTTGTGTCAAGAACTAGTAATCCCTTGTCTTTTTCAAAATTTGAGAAGGGACATCTTTGAATATTTGCAGTTATCTTCTATAACAGTTTATTAATTTAATTTTGCTATATCACAAAATCTTTTACTTTTTCTCTTAAAAAATAAATTAGTTTCTCTTTGCATTTGAAATTGCATTTCTCTTTTTGGCCATAAAAGAGTTAAACATCCTGTCTATCTCCAGCTCTTCCATGTTCCACCCAATGTATTTTGCTAATGGCAGTATTATTCAATTATATAATTTTTCACCTTAAATATTTTCCAAGCCTCTTATTTTTATACATTTCTCCCTAAATTAAATCTCAGTACTTCTATTTTGCATTTATGCATTCTCTAAATGTTTTTCCACCACCAGTGCTTCTTTTTCTAATTTTGTAGTTCTGTCTTCCTGTCAGGATCAGACTCAGACACAAGGACAATAAACTTGCATAGCAGATTTATTGTAAAGTTACAGAGCAGTGAACATTGACTTCGAAGAACAGGGGTGAGCAGGGTTCCAAAATACTCTACAGTTCAACAGTTCAGATTCACACAAGAGAAAGCACATTCCTACACTAGAGGTCATAAAGTCCCAGAAGTATCCATGGTTACTATCTACATCCCCCGTGGATGTTTAGAGAACAGCAAATGGAGGAATGTATGCCTGCACCATATTGTGTTACGAAGCAATCGGAAGCTGTGTCTATTAGAGGTACAAGCTATCTATTTATGGAGGGCCATCCCTACACTTGTAGCTCGTCTAATTTTTTTATTTGTATTTTTCATTTCCTTAGGTATACTTTCCAACTTCTGTCCAACACTTCCCATTTCTTGTTTCATTTCTCTGATGTCATTCGCCACTCCCTTTATATCCCTTTTAAATTCATTTCTTAATTTCATCTTCAATAAATATCATATTTCAGTTGCTCCCCAAGGGTGGGTCTCACCTGCAACTGTTGTAGTGTCAACACTGCTTTTTTTTGTCCTGGAAGCCGTTGTGTATGTTAATATTTTATACAATAAATTACCTATAATGAATTAATTAATTACTTGATAGCAAATCCCCTTTCTTAAAGTATGTTAGTAGGTTATTAGCTATGGAATTCTAAATATATCTGACTCTAAACTTAACTTTTTATTAAATATATTACAATTAATATATAAATGTATTTATAAAATACTTTTATACAATAAATTACTTATACTCAATTAATTAGTTACTTGATAGCAAATCCTCTTTCTTAAAATATGTTAGTAGGTTGTTAGCTGTGAAATTTTAAATATATCTAAACTTATTATCTTAACTTTTTATCAAATATATTACAATTAATATATAAATGTATCTATAAAATATTTTACTCTCACATCTTCACATTTACAGATTCTCCAATAAATTCTATGTTCAATGAGCTTGTAATATAAAAGATTAATACCTTAATTACTACAGAAATAATTAAGTAAGAGCAGTTAATTAACTATAATATTCAGGACCAAATAACCTATCTCCTCTCTCTGACAAATCAAGAAGAAATAGAAATTGAAAAAGTATCTCAGTTTAAGATATCAAATAAAAGTAATATACCTTGGAATTAATATTGCTTGGAATAACTCTGATTTATATAACAACTAGAAAAAAGTCTGGTTAAATGTAGAAGAAGATCTTCAAAAATGGTTGAAACTTGATGTGTCAATGATAGGGAGAATTGTGAAAATTAAAATGAATATCTTATCTAGAATGATTCTTTTGTTTCAAAATCTTCCTGTGATAATGAATGATGTACCATTTACCAATGGAAAAATGACTTATCAAAATTCATTTGGAATGGCAAAAAGCCACGTATAAAATGGAATATATTGAAAGATACAACAGAAAGAGGTGGAACAGGAGTGCCTGATTTAAAATTGTACTATCACACCAGCTGCCTCAGCTGACTAATTGATTGGATTAAACTAGAAACAATGAGATTATTAACTTTGGAAGGGGCTGATCTGTTTTTTGGTTGGCACACATATTTGTGGTATGAAAAGGTAAAGGTGAACAAAGATTTTAATAATCATTTTATAAGAAAACCTCTTTTGAAAACATGGCTTCTATATAAAAACATTTTATTCAAAATTACCACTATGGTGTCAACACATGAAGCTTTTTATAGGAGAGAAAGGCCCCAGTTGAATCACTGGATAACATAAAAAGATTTGGTAAAGATTCAGGGGGATGAAATAGTTTGGAAAACAAAGAGGAAATGTTAAAGTACGGATTTACTACACATTGGCTTTAGCAGAGAGAACTGGCAGAAAGATTTAAAATGGACTTAAAAACAATTGGAATAGAGTCTATGAAAGAGAGTTCGATAAATTGTTAAAACCTGGTATAGACAATCTCATTAGTAAAACATATAAAATGCGATTAGCCTTACAGATAGAACAAGAAGTTGTCAAAGACAACATGGTAAAATGGGCACAAAATATTGAATGCCCAATTTCATTGGAAAGTTGGGAGAATTCATGGAAAGATATGCAACAGTTTTTTAAAAGTGCCAGCTTAAGAGAGAACTATTATAAAATTTATTTCAGATGGTATTATACACTGGTACAAATGGCTAAAATAAGTAAGAATACTAACAAAGCATGATGGAAATGCTCTGAGAAGGGAACTCAGTACCACCTTTGGTGAGTTGCAACATAGCAAAGAAGTATTGGAGGAATGTGCATGATTATATTACTAAAACTCTTCAGATTAACTTTTCAATGAATCCTGAAAAATATTTGTTAAATATATTTGATGTCAAATATTTTAAAAAGAGTTCATTACAAAAAATGATTATTTACATGGTTACAGCAGCTAGACTGGTATTTACACAAAGGTGGAAACAAAAAGAAGCCCCAGATATTGGTGAGTGGCTATGGAAGTTATATGATTTAAATGAATTAGATAAATTGACAACTATATTATCAGACAAATCCATGAAACAATTTAATTAAGAGTGGAAATTAATCTTCCCTCTTTGGGAGTCCAGTTGGAGGAAAGCAGCCATTATTGAGTTAAATGAATAAAATAAAAGTTTAGAATGTCTTTATATGGTAGAAGAGAAAAGTTACGATGTGACAAATTAATATTTTTAAAAAATTATTGTTTGCTTAGAAGAAGGTATATGTATAAACAGGATAAAAGCTATGAATGTGAAGTTAAGTTCACAGAGTTATAACCACTCATCAAAAAATATACATTAAAAATGGATTCTGAAATTTTGATAAAAATCCTTTTGACATAGCTTTAACATGCCTAGTCGGGGTAGAGTTCTATTTTGACACACTAAATAAATATTAAACTTTGTCAGCAAATGCTAGATAAGATATAACTGGCTATGAAATAAGAAGTGTAAATAAGGGAAGATGATTAGGTATGTATTTATATTTTATTTTATTGAAATTATGTTTCGATTTTGTTATTCATTTCTTCTTCTTTTCTTCCTTTTATTATTGTTGTATGCAAAATTGGCTTTTTTTGGTTTTACAATTCTTTATGGATACACTCTTTGTTTGAAGTTTTTCTCTTCTTTTTTCTTTTCTTTTTGTTTCAATGGATCAATAAAAAGAGAATTTAAAAAAAGCACTTGGAGTGAAATGAGTGGACCTTCATCTTAACCTGAGAACTTATAAAGTGTGAGGATTGGAAAACTCCTACTTGTAAGTCACTTCTCAAGTTTTTAAAATATAAAATATATTACCTTGCTCCGTGGACCATTCTACCTATAAGTGGGTGTTGAAATTTCAGTTAACTAATGTTTTTCATTTTGAACATATGAGAACAAAATAATCTGCCCATAAACTGAGTCAGTCCATTTTTCCATCTAATTCAGTTTTGTCTTCACTGGCACTGGCTCTCCATAATCACAGAAAGGGATCTCTTTCAGGAGATCTAAGAGACTGCGCTTCAGGACATTTATCATATATGACTAAATAGAACGTAGCTTATATCTACATGCAGAGGGGGGAATATCACAATTTCCCCCCCAATTATTTATTAGTTTTAACAGAAACAATCTAATTCAATAATATACATTTAGAAAAAGGAAAAATATAACGAAAGTAAGAAACAAATTAAACCTAAATCACAATACTAAAACACTAAACTACAATGCTAATTAACTAAAATACTAAACACTAACTTACTGAAACCCCAAAAGGCTCTGACTTCCCAAGCTAAACTGTAATGAAAGAAGAAAAAGAAAAAAACAGATTATTTTACCACTACAGATCCAACTAAGCAATCCTACTAGAATTACTAGTAATCACAGCCACAGATTATTGCATTCTAAGACTTCTTACTGCTCCAAAAGTCTATAAATGATTTTCAATCTTTTAAAAAGTCTTCGATTTGGTTATCCTTTCAAACCTACCATAATTTGACAATTTTGGCTGCTCTGCAACCTTAACATTCTATTCTTCCATTGTCGGTGCTTCAGCCTGTTTCCAGGTTTGAGCAACAATGTCCTGTTGCTGTTACCATAAAACAAAGAAGTAATCTATATTTACATATAACTCTTTATTCACAATACTCACCAAAAACATTTCTGGTGACATTACAAGATCCACATCTAAAAATGGTAATTAATTCGTAATTAATTAATTAAATTGTAATTAATTGGTAATTAAAAATGTTGGATTAATATCTAAATCTTATGTTTACCTGTTCACCTTCTTAGAATAACACCACATATTGAAATGCAACCCTCCTTACGACATCCCCAATACTGATTAGAAACATTCTTAGACATTTTCAACATTTCAAATTGGGGTTTAGATATTATCTATAAATAATCTAATATATGTTTCCTTTTAAACTACTCCACAGAATATATATCTTTAGACCCCATTTTTCTCATAAATCTGTTTGAAATTTTTGGAACCACTTTATTGTGTTCAAATCTTTTATTAGAGTTCAAATTCAAATTTCACCAAGTCCATTTCAATCATATTCCAAATAGACAATTCAAAAAGTAAAAAAGTAAATTTAACACAAAGGATACTTATTTACCCTGCTGTACATCTCCCATATCGTCAACTTTACCTTATATACTAAAACAACTTAACATCACATTTCTCTCACTTCTCTCATTTCCCTTCTTCTAATTGTCCTTTTGTATATGAACTTGTTTATCCAGATCGATTCAATCTCCGATCTTTCAATTTGACCTAATAAAAACTCTTCCCTTATTTTCTTTTCTCTATACTAGCTGGTTCTTCCTTAGTTTTTTTGGACCAATGATAACCCAAACATCTCTTACGTGTTACTCCGCTTGCTTCCAAAGTTATCAAATTCGCTATATTTCCCTGTTTCTTTTCCCTAGATCTTCTTTATCTCTTTATTCCCATTCTCTTACTTTATTTATTCTCTTTTCCTTTGAGTGAGCTTTTTTTTTAATTTCATACTTTATCCTTAACTTTTCTTCCATTCTAAGCCTAAAAGACCACTCTACTCTTAATAGGAGCTAACACTTAATATATACATCGCCTACTCCCTTATTCCTTTAGTGGCCATCATCCCCCAACTAGCTTCCAATGTGGGGAAGATCAAATTCCAATCTTCATCTATTTTATTCTTTGGATTTTGTGACAATGTTGCTGTTAGTTTTTCCATTTCCATTATGTCATATATTTTTAGTAACCAGTCCTCTACTTCAGGAGGTTCAACTTGTTTCCATCTACTTGCGTAACACATTCTCGCCGCAACTATCGTATAAGTAAGTATCTTTTGATATGATTGTTTTTTTAGTGGTCCTATACGTTCATACATATTTAACAAATATATTTCTGGATATAATGGGAAATTCCTTTGAATAATTTTAGTTATATTATTATGTATTTGTATATAGAATTTTTTTGCTTTTGTGCAGGTCCACCATAAGTGGAAAAAAGTTCCTTTCTGATCGCACTTCCAACACTTAATTTTGTCAGTTTTAGTCATTTTTGCGATTTGTACCGACGTGTAGTACCACCTATAAATGATCTTAAAATAATTTTCTTTTAAAGCTACACTCTTCAATGTTTTGCTTATCCTGAACCAAGATTTTTCCCAGCATTCCAGTTGTATCGGTCTTCCTATATTCTGGGCCCATCTTAGCATATTCTCTTTTATTATCTCTTTTTCAAGTTCTAAATTTAGCGGGTTTTTATATAGCTTTGCTATAAGATGTTCCACTCCCGGTTTAAATAGTTTATCCAGCTCATTTTCTTTGCTTTCTATCCCTACTGTTTTTTGGTCAAGTTTAAATTTCTCTGCTGTCTATCTCTGCAATAACCAGTGGGTAGAAAGTCCACAGTCTACTAATTCTTCTTTGGTTTTCAGCTGGAGCTCTCCCCACTGGAGCTTCACTACATCCTTATATACAATCCATCTGTTTATTTGCGGCTTCTCTCTCATATAAAAGGCCTCATGTGGGGATACCCACAATGGGAGCCTCCTATATATCTTCCTCTTATACAACAGCCACACTCTAAGAATTGATTTCCTGATAAAATTATTAAATTCTCTATTTATTCTTGCCTTCTCATACCAAAGCTATGAGTGCCTTCCGAAGGGCAAATCTGCTCCTTCTAAAGTTAACAATCTCTCATCTTCCAATCTGATCCAGGTGGTCACCCAATCCATACAGCATGCGTGATAATATAGCCTCAACTCCGGTGTTCCTAACCCTCCTCTTTCCTTAACATCTATTAAGCCACACCACTTTATTCAAGGTTTTCTACCATTCCAAATAAATTTGGAAAGGTCGCTTCTCCGTTGCTTAAAAACCCCATCATTAGTTATAATAGGAAGATTTTGAAATAAGAAAATCATTCTTGGCAAGATGTTCATCTTAATTACTGCAATTCTTCCTAACAAAGGTATATCCAGAGTTCTCCACCTTTTTAGATCCTCTTTCACCGATTGCCAAACTCTCCTATAGTTGTTATCATATAAGTCCATGTTGTTTTTGGTCAAATATATTCCTAAATATTTTATTTTTTTTCTCTATTTTAAATTGGGATTCCTTCTCCAGCTCCCTCTCCTCTTGTTTATTTGTATTCTTAGTTAATATAGATGTTTTATCCGGGTTTATTTTAAAGTCCAACACACTTCCATATTATTGTAAGATCTTTTTTAGCTGCTTTATGCTTTGTCTCAGATTATCTAGTAAAATTACCAAATCGTCCGCGAACATCCTAAGTTTAAACATCTGATTCCTTATTTGTATTCCCCTTATTTTGGAATCTTGTCTTATCTGTATATTTAAGATATCAATCATTATTAGAAAGATCAATGGCAACAATGGGCATCCCTGTTTAGTCCCTTTTCTGATATTAATTTTAGATCTTTTTCTCCATTTACTATAATATTTGCTGACTGATCCTTATATATCATGCTTGTCCACTTTAGAAAATTATCCCCTATATTTATCTTTTTTCAAGTTTCCTCTATAAATCTTAATGTTATCGAAAGCTTTCTCCACATCAAGGAATATCATTCCTAGCTTTCTCTCATTATGTTTTTGGTAATACTCTATTATATTCAGAACAATTCTCATGTTATTCTTAATTGATCTACCCGGGAGAAAACCGCTTTGATCTTCATGAATCCACTCTTTTAATACTTTTTTTTTAGTCTTTCTGCCAAAATGGTAGCAAATATCTTATAATCTATATTGAGCAGAGCAATTGGCCTATAGTTCTTAACATCATGGTGATCCTTGCCTTCCTTGGGGATTAGACTGATCATAGCCTCTCCCCAGGTAGTCAGACGCTCCCCATTATCTAGTTCTTTTAACACCTTATGCAAAGGTTCTACCATTACATCTTGAAAGATTTTATAATAATGAGATGTCAAGCCATCAGGACCCGGGGCTTTCCCCACTTTAAGTTTTTGGATTGCGTTTATGATCTCCATTCTAGTAAAAGGTTTATTTAACTCTATCTTGGAATCGGATCTAACTTGAGGTATTTCTACTTTTTCCAAGTACTTCTTAATGTTTCTATCCAGATCGATATGGTCATTTTCCTCATAGAGCATCTG
>CAOLHI010006043.1:0-44337 GCA_948474755.1 Ctenosaura bakeri | reverse complement strand
GACGCCTCCAACTAGTAGTTGCGTGTGCTTTTTAAAAACCTGGAAAACCTGGGGGTTTTTTGCCTCAGAGCGCACCATTGTGTACGTGCCCATTTGTGTAGAAGCACAGATACACACCAATGTGCGCATGAGATCAGCGGAGGGCGGGTTGTGGGTGTGAACAGCTTCAGCGGTTGGGCCTGCCCTACAAAGAACAGGACGGCACCATTTTTTTAATCCTCGGAAAGAGAGCTACAGCAAGAAAAAAGAATGCAGGTAGGTGGTTTGGATTAAAATGAATATGTTTTTATTTTTATCAGTTTAAAATAAGTTTTGCATGTGCACATTGAGCTGTTGGCAGTTCTGGAGGCTGGGGATATGCGGTTGGTGGGCTTCTATTTCGGGGAGTACTGCTGAATGCTTTCTCCTTCCTCTTATCAAAACAAAAGCCTGCCTGTTCTCTCCCCTGATCTGATTGCATGTCCGTATCCCCCTTACCTATTTTGAAAATAGCCTCCATATGTTGGCTGGCATGCTGTATGGGACCTACAATATTTTCCCTTCCCTTTACCCCTCCTGGAAAATCAACTCCTTCCTCATATAAAAGCCAATATACTATTGCTCCTTCAAAAACACCATTAACATGACCTTGTGCAGGGACAAATGGGACATTCAGTCTTTCCTGTGGGGTAGGCACTCTAAAACCCATCTCTCTGCCCTGAGAAAGATGGGACAAGTAGTCTTTCGGGTGGCAATCATAAAACCCTTTGACCAGTGGGCAACACTTCCCCTACCCCTCAGCCAGCAATCAGCATTCAGCACTCTAGGAAGTCTCACAAAAAAGCAATGGGGACAAATGGGGTGTGGGGAAAAAAGGCATGAGCAGAGCAATGACCACCATCCTCTCCCCCGAGGGACACATGGGACGTGGAGTCTTTCCTGGCCAGACACTATTCTTGAAGTTTGGTTCCATTGCTCCGCGCCCGGGTCTCTGCAGCAGCAGAAAAGGGGCTGGCTCTGTCCTCAACGTGCCACTGGTGAGGGTGAATGGTAAGAATTGGGGGAAAAATGCACGGGCAGAGCAATGACTGCTACCCTCTCCCCGCAGGGACACATGGGACGTGGAGTCTTTCCTGGCCAGACACTATACTTGAAGTTTGGTTCCGTTGCTCCGCCTCTGGGTCTCTGCAGCAGCAGAAAAGGGGCTGGCTCTGTCCTCAACATACCACTGGTGAGGGTGAACGGTAAGAATTGGGAAAAAAATGCATAGACTGAGCAATGATTGCTACCCTCTTTCGCCAGGGACACATGGGATGTGGAATCTTTACTGGCACGACACTATCCATCCCTCTGACTAGTAGACAGCGCTTCCCCTGGCCCTCGGCCAGCATTCAGCACTCCAGGACGTCTCTCACAAAAGCAACACCTACACACCAAAACCCTACCCTCTCTCCCTCCCCCTCCCTCCCTCAGTATCCCTTATCTCACACTCTCCCAGCCTCACAGTCACACTGTCTCTGCCAAAAATAAGACAGCATTCAGCACCTGTCACACAAAACCAACACACAAACACACACAGAAAAACACATTCAGCACAGGAAGTTCATAAGAACAAAACATGGACGGCAGTAAATTAGAATAGTTTTTGTAAGAACAGGTTGCTTACCTGCAACTGTGGTTTTTGAGTGGTCATCTGTGCTCTCACACATTAGGAGCTTTCGCCCCTGCGCGATAGCATTCGGAAAGTTCTAGAGCTTGTTCGCTTGGCGGGAACCCCTCCCCCACGCCGGTACTGCGCATGCTCCTCCTGCCGAGCAACGGTCTCTCCTCAGTTTTGTCGTCCGCCGTAGAACCTACAGGGACCTGAAAAAAGGGGGGATGGAAGGGCGGGTATGTGTGAGGGCACAGATGACCACTCGAAGAACCACAGTTACAGGTAAGCAACCTGTTCTTCTTCTTCGTGGTCTCTGTGCCTCACACATTAGGAGACTGTGTAGCTTACCGGTTGGATGGCGGGTCAGGTCCTATAGCACAGAAGCCAGAACCTCACGTCCAAACCGAGCATCTCTGCGAGACCGGCAATCGAGCCTGTAGTGGCGGACGAAGGTCGACGGCTGGGACCAGGTCGCCACACGGCAAAGTTCGTGCAGGTCTACTCCTCGCAGGAGGGCTGCAGAAGGTGCCACAGATCTTGTAGAGTGGGCTCGAAGAAGGGCTGGCGAAGGCTTCCTCGCGAGCTCGTACGCCAGCTGTATAGTCTGTACCACCCACTTGGAGGAGCGCTGGTTGGACACCTTGTGACCCCTCCGATGTCCGTAACACATGAAGAGATGCGGTGTCTGTCGGAAAGGAGCAGTCCTGTCCTTGTAAAAGGCAAGGGCCCGACGCACGTCCAGAGAGTGAAGGGACCGCTCCAGCGGTGTCGTCGGATCCGGGAAGAAGGCCGGCAGGATGATGTCCTGGTTGAGATGGAAATTGGACACCACCTTCGGCAAGAACGAAATGTCAGGTCTGAGGACCACCTTGTCCCTGTAGAAGACAAGGAAGGGCTCGTCCATTCGAAGAGCTGTCAGCTCACCTGCTCGTCTGGCTGAGGCGACAGCTACCAGGAAGGCAGTCTTTAGGGTGAGCAGCCTGTCATCAGAGATCGCCATCGGTTCAAAAGGTGACTTCGTTAACTGCGATAGCATCAGCGAAAGGGACCACGACAGTAGCGGCAGTGATACCAGTGGGTAGAGGTGTTGTAATCCCTTCAGGAACCGTTTGACAGTATCATCCCTGAAGAAGGCTGCTGCCGAGGATCGTGGCGGTTGGTATGCCATGATCGCTGCCGGAAGTGAAGCAAGAAGTGGAGGACGGTGGAGAGCCTAGCGGGCGATACCAGTTCCCCTCTCTCGTCAGCGAAGGCCAGAAAACGTTGCCATTTGTATTGGTAGTTGCGACGGGTGGATTCCTTCCTGGCCACGATCAGGATGTTGCCGAGCACAAGATCATCTAGTGCAATATCCTCCAGGCATGGAGGGCCAGGACCGGCAGGTCTGGATGGAGGACGCGGCCGTAGGAGTGGGAGAGCAAGCCCGGCATCGGTGGTAGCCGGAGTATGTTGCCTCGCACAGCTCGGAGCAGGGGTGTGAACCAGTGCTGCCTCGGCCAATACGGAGCCACCAGGATCACGTCAGCTCAGTCGGTGAGGATCTTTGATATCGTCCGACCGAGCAGCGGGAACGGCGGGAACGCATACAGGAGTTCTCCGCTCCATGGAAACTGGAAGGCGTCCCCGATGGAGGCTCGATCGTGGCCGGCTCTCGAACAGAATCGGCTGCACTTCGCGTTTTCCCTGGTCGCGAAGAGGTCGATCGTCGGTTCGCCCCAGCGGCCTCGGATCAGGCTGAACGCTTCTTTGGAGAGGGACCATTCGTGATGCGATGAGTGTCTGCTGTAGTGTTCTCCTGCCCGGCCAGGTGAACCGCTACAGGGTGGATTTTTAGTTGGACGCACCAGTTCCAAAGATTGAGGGCGATGTTCAGCAGAGTTGTGGAATGAGTCCCCCCTTGTCTGTTGACGTAACAGACAGCTGTAGTGTTGTCTGTCAGGACCAGGACTGTGCGGCTGGCGACAACATGGTGGAACGCTCGCAGCACTTTCAAGATGGCGAGCAGCTCGAGGGTGTTGATGTGGAGAGCCGTCTCGTTGCCGCTCCATCTGTTGCGGACTTTGAGATCGCCGCAGTGAGCCCCCCATCCGTGGAGAGAGGTGTCGGTCGTTACCGTCACCTTTGGCATTGGCTCCCGGAAAGGCATCCCGGACTGCAGGTTGTCGCGTTAATGCCACCATCGTAGGGATGAGCGGACCTCTTCCGGCAGCTGCAGCTGAATGCTCTGGTCGTCTCGCAGGGGATCGAACGTGCGGACGAACCAGTGCTGAAGAGGTCTTGCTCTCAGTCTGGCGAGATAAGTGACAGCGGTTGTCGAAGCCATGTAGCCCAATAATTGTTGGATTCTCCTCGTGGATAAGGTGGAGGCTGCGTATGCGTGAGAGGCGGCATGAATTAAGGTCTGTGCTCAGGTGTCTGGCAAGTATGCCCTGGCGGATATGGAGTCCAGGGTGGCACCGATGAAGTCCAACGTCCTCGCCGGCTCGAGGTGAGACTTCTTCGGGTTGACCTGGAGCCCGAGATGGGTAAGGAGTGTCAAAGTCCTGTGGACATCGTCGTAAAGTCTCTGTTTGCAGGATGCCACCAACAACCAATCGTCCAGATAGGGGTAAACGGAGACGCTCTTCGTCCGCAGGAATGATACCACCGGGGCCATGAATTTGGTGAAGACCCTGGGAGCGGTCGAGAGTCTGAACGGTAGCACCTTGTACTGGTAGCAGGTGTTGACCGCGAAGCGGAGGTATCATCTGTGCTGCGGGTGAATGGCGACGTGGAAGTAGGCATCTCCGAGATCGATGGAGGCGAACCAGTCCCCTCAGCGAAAAAAAGGCAAGATTGACGGTAGCGTGACCATCCTGAACTTTTTGGGGCAGATGTATTTGTTCACCCCTCTGAGGTCCAGGATTGGTCGAAGAGACCCGTGGGGTTTCGGTACCGTGAAGTACCAGGAGAAGAAGCCGGTAGTGCTGGCTGCCGATGGGAGCCGTTCGATCGCTCCTTTCTGGAGCAGGGACTGGATCTCTTCCAGGAGGACTGAGCTGGCCAGAGTGGAGTAGTAGACGCCTCAAGGTGGAATATCTTGAAACTCGATGGCGTAGCCAAGATGGATGATGGAAATTACCCAAGAGTCCATAGTGACGTGTTGCCACTCCGACAGGTGTTGAGCTAAGGTCGGTCGGTCTCTGAGGGCTGTTGGAAGACTGAAGAGTGGATGTTGAGGCGGCCTGCGTAACAGGTCAAAACCTAGACTTAGTGTCCGAAGAGGACTTTTTTGATGATGAAGCCGGACGTCGTCTGAAGGATCGCCTTTCGGATGACCCCGACGACGGTCTGGATTGACCAGATTGGGTCGATCTCTGGAAGGAGGATGTCGATGCCCTTCTCCACGATTGACGGTAGCCGGTAGACCGGTGGGATTGTGTAGGCGGGTGCAGCCTGATTTTTCTGGCCGTCAGTCACGCCTTGACAAGATTGTCCATGGTGGCGTCCGTGGACGAATTAAACAATCCTTCTCCGTCAAATGGGAGGTCCTCAATACTACGCCGGCTGTCCTCTTGAAAGTCGCAAGCTCAAAGCCAGGCATGGCAACGGAGGCCGACCAATCCCGCCATTACTCTAGACGCGATTTCCACCGCGTGCCTGGAAGAGACTATTTGTTGTTTAGATATAGCCACTGCCTCATTAAAAATGAGAGCAGTGGCTTTGCGGATCTCTTCCAGTACCGCTTCAATGGCCGGAGCTAGACATTCAAGGACCTTCCGCAGGTACGCAGCCAAACATGCCTGCGTGTTTGACAGCCGGATATGTAGCGAAGAGGCGGAATAAAATCTTCTCGCATACGCGTCTAGCTTGCGTCCTTCTCTGTCAGGTGGAGTGGTGTGTGGCCTGGTGCCTCCTTTGACCTGAGCGGATTCAACCACAACGGAGTTCGGTACTGGGTGATTAAAAAGGTACCCCGCATTTTCCTTTTGTACCCAGTAGAGATGCTCCAAACGTTGTGGTATGGGCTGGGCTACGCCGGCCTGTCCCATGCCAGCTTAACTACCTTAGAAATTCTAGGCAGAAGCGGTAACGGAGTGGTAGCAGGCTGTCTTCCTTCTACCATGGAAAAGACAGGATCGTCATCTTCCGGCTCCGTATCAGAGATTTTAAGCCCCAGGGTTGTTGCCAATCGAAGCAGCATCGCGGAGAATTGCTGCACATCCTCAGGTGCTGAGTCAGCTGCAGGTTCTCCGACGTCCTGCTGCTCCTGCTCCCGTTGTTTCTGCGAAGCTTCAGGCTGCGGCATCTTTTGTATATCAGCCGTGGCAAAGGTTGTAGCGACAACCTTAGCGGGGGCTTCGTGAGGCTTCACTGGGGCGACCACCGACTTCACCTTCTTGGTGGTGACTGACGTGTGTGAGGCACAGAGACCGCGAAGAAGAACTATAAAGATTCATATCTGAATTTTTAAAAATCTTACCCTTCCCAACAGGCTCAGGCCAAAGCAAACTGCTGGAGCATGTCTCCTAGCTTGTTTGTTTTTGTTAGTTAATAACTTTTGCCATCTTGACCACACTCTGATGTTGCCTGCCCACATGTGTTCTGGTTTTAATCTGTGAAATGTCAGGAGGGTATGCAACTGAAGTTTCAAAACACTCTTCAAAGGAAGCTTTACAAAGAACATATTGTGGTATAATGCAAACTGGATGCAACCAAGGCCTCTGCCACAGTGGCCAGATCAGGCATCTTCAGGAGAAACACACCTAGTGCACTAGCAAATTTTGCAAACGCACTCCTGGCGACCCCAGAAACCTTGCCCTAAATCCTATTCTTAGTCACTGAATCAATGGTATTGACCTACTTGTCAACTCAGCATTCACCAGTTAGATTAATTGCCCCTTAAACTGTTTGACAGCCCGCAAGTAATCTTTCATACGATCTCGTCTGGCCCTGAAATTGGGCAAAAACCAGGCACACAAGGGGCTCTTTTTGTGGGGTCTGGGGCAGTTCAGCCCAGTCAAGGTAGAACTGAACCAAATTGGCATTGTGCTGGTCCAGTCTCACACTCATTCATCTGAGTTGGCCCATCAAGTCTCAACAAAGCACCTGTTCTTATTCATCCACCAGAATAAATGTCCACCCCCATCCCAAGATCAGGGCCTCCAAAGTTAATCCTAAACTCACCTTCAGACTCAAGCCACATCATGAGACTCATTTTTAATGTCTTGCCAAAAAACAAATGAGCAAATACCGGTAGTCCCTTTCGGGTGGGTGTGAAGTTTGACATGGGGAAAAGTTTCTCTGCTTGGAAATTCCATCTTTGGCACAGGTATTAAATAACAATGCTGGTTGTTATCTTCCAGGACAGGTATAAACCTGAACTCCCCTTGCAGATTCCAAAGATGGTCATAGCTGTCCTTTGTCTTCTTCCTACAGGCTGAGTTAACATTTTGTACAGGAGACATGATCGCAGTCATTGGAGAAATTGATGAAGATGGTTTTTATTATGTAAGTGCTTTCTCTCCTTTTTGTCAGTCTGTTCCAGTTATGGTATACAGAATAATTCCACGAGGAGGCGTTTTTCAGCCTAGAGGAAGGAACATAAATCTTGATTCTTTAGTGCTTTAATCCAGGGGTCTTTGGTCTTAAGTGTTTCCAAGGCCTAAATTCAACCCCATATTGACAGAACATCCTTCTTCTTCCCTCCCTGTTCATGCTGCCCCCAAATCTAGCCCTGCAGAGCCTGTTATGAGAGCACCAGGTGCTGCCGGGGAGGTGGCGTGTCCCATTTCCTCGAGGTTCAACTGTTCTACTAGTGGAGTCCAGTACTGGACGGCTGCCTTAAGGAAGGCCGAGCACAGACTTTTAGTGTTTTGTAAGTCTCCTTGGAACAAGACTTTCTGCAGCGTCACCTCATAAAGAGAAGCTGCAGCAAATCCACAAGATAAGAAACAATGAATAAAAAAAATATCAAGTTTTAATTTGGTGTCTGAAGGGCTGCACAGTTTGGACCTGACGAGGGCATTTCTTAAGGATGGCATCACAAGATTAAAGGCCTTGCTCCAAGCAGACCCCTGTACAACCTCAGGAGAACGTGGAACAGGGCTCGGAATCTTAAGTGGAGCACAAAGGGACAGGGAAAGGTAATCCTTGAAATCCTTGGCTACCATACCACTGAGTAGGTTGTAGCTGGAACATTTTTTTTGCATTTCTCCACTTCAGTATGGGCCTGTCATCACTTACTTTATTAGTGTTGTCTCCCCGCCCCCCCAAAACCTCTTTCTAACAATCACTGTTGCTTTCTTATTCTCCTTCCACCCTGTATTATAGGAGGAGCTGAATGGCCAGAAAGGTCTGGTTCCTTCAAACTTTCTTGAAGTGCCTGACGATGTAGAAGTCTATTTATCTGATGCCCCATCACAATATGCTCAAGACACACCCATATGTACAAAAGCTAAAAGGGTAAGCAAGCACTGAGAGCGAGAGCAACTGAGAGAGAGGCATTGTTTTGTTTGATTTTTGCTTTCCTCTATACCCCATTTCAGATTATTATTTTAAATTTTTAAGATCCATTTTTTTTTTTTTTAGGATGTGTGGGGAAGGGGGACTCAAACACAGAAAGAACTTGTTCTTCCACTAGTCTAGTTGTATCTGATTACTGCAAACCTTTAGCCATACGAACCTTGTTTTGTCTAGTTCATTGCAATCTCTGTTTGGCATCACAAGTGCTTTCTCTACCTTGCACAACGATTGACATCAGCAGGATATAAGTATACGAACACTGAATGGGGAAGTGGAAGTACCCTGGGTATTTCATGTAAACGGACAGTTCAGTTTTCCTTTGTCCTTCCCTTTTTTGCTTTGAGTATCTCGTGAAGATGCCCATCTTTTTTTTTATTAAGAAAATGATTCATGTATAGTATCTCACTTGTTCGTTCATCGAGGCAGTTTTATATATTTTATGTATATTTTTGTTTCTTTGCTCATCTGCTTGGGAACAGAAGAAGAGTGTTCATTTCACACCTTAAAAAAAGGCAACGTAAGTGAGCAACTGAAGATACTAATAGAAATATCAATTCAAGCTAGCTGGCATTGTCTAATGCACCTAAATGTGCAAAGAGAGAGAAATATGTCTTCAAAACCATTAGCCCTGCCTGGTTGTAGATACTCCGTGTTTATTTTTTTAAAAACACAAAGAACAAAAAATGGAAAAAAAGCCTCAGCTTCTAGATGTCAAGATAACTGACGCTCTTCTAACGGTTTTCTTCCTCCTTGTATTCAGGGCTTGTGTTCATTTTTAAAAAGTTTATCATTTGGAACATATTTCTTACTGGACTTAAATGTTTGTTTGCATTTTTAAAAAGTGGTCCTGGTGTAGAAGCTGCATATTGCATTTGATGGAAGTGGAACTCTGTTAGCCAATCCAGGAGGAAAGTCCCATCTCAAAGAGGGACCGGTGGGAAGAAAAGCACAAAAACAGACCCACCTTTCAAGAAGTAGCATAACATTGTAAGCAGATTAAGTATGACCATCAAGAAAAAAGGTACGGTTTGTTTCAAAAACAGATTGACCTAAAATATCTGCTTCAACTGTTTGCCTTAAAAATGTTATCTGCTGGTGGGCAGTAGTATCCCAAGTTTGCCTACTGTGCTTTCTACTCCGTCATCCTGATTCCAAAAATCAACAAACTCTCCAGTGTTACCTGTGTTTGCAAAGCACTCAGTAGCTCTTTGGTTTACCAATGCAATAAGTGGACATGAACATATGCAGCTCAAAACCCATGAACGAACACATCAGAACTCAATATGGTATCTTCAGGTGTACGTTGGGGGTGCTTTTACAAGTGGTTCATTTTTTGTTTGTTTTCTTCATTAGGCAAAGACCTTGATTTGAAATCAAAGTAACCCCTTTACTCAATTTCACCTTCCATTAATTAAACCGAGTCAAGGGATCGAGACATAAACGGAAAGATCTCTCTGGAAGAAGCTTGCTGGTCTTTCTTTGAGCTGCACATTATCGTGGGCATAACAAAACATAACACCACACAGTTCATCCAAGGTCCCGAAGCTTTGGCTATCAGGTATGTCTGCTTCATCTTCCGAGGAAGACCACTCTCAAGGGGGCCCATGACAGGAATGTGGGGAGTTACAGTGCAGCATCTGGAGGGACATAACTCCCTTCTACTACTGTAAAGGTAAAAGCCCAGAGTAATGGAACGTCTTTCCAAGACACAAAGAAGTGCATTACAGCAGAAGTCTCCATAGTTTAGATTCTGTTGGCACTCGTTGTCTACCAAGACATTTTGGGAGACACTTGACATGGGAGTTGGGATTAAGAAAGGCCATCCTCCTCCTTGACAAAGATACCAGAGGGAAACTTCTGAGGGCAACAGGAGTGAATTGTTTCCCTACTGATGCCACTCCTCTGGACAAAGAATGGATTGCAATCAGTATTCACAAGGTGAAGAACGTTTTATAGACTCTTATTGTCTCAGAAAGCAGACAAATGAAATCCTATACACACTACAAATATAACATCCAGCTTTTAAAATGAAGCGTTTTGTAAAGGAGCAGAAATGGAAAGGAGGGAAATTAATATTCCTTTCACTGGAGAACAAAAGCTACACGAAGCAGTGACTCCTATGGTGGACCAAGAGAAACCGAGGGCAGAGTAGCTTGGTGGGCTTGAGCTTGCTCGGTGACAGGAGAGGGTGCCAGCTTCCCCTCAAGCTACCAATCTCCGAACACTGCAATCAGGGCTCAGCACAGGCACAATGGCAGGTGTGAGGCACAGAGACCAACCAGAAGAAGGTGGCAAAGTTTCCATCAGAAGAGTGTTTTGAGATATTGGGGGAAATCATCAGAACTTGAATTTTAGTAAAGCAGTCTTTGCAGCAACCAAAAGTGAAGCTTATTCTGGCTATTCTTTTCACCTGAAAGGAATGCTTAAATAATAAAGATTCAAAATAAAATAGGCAGTAACAAACTTTATTAAACTCGCTACTTTAAAACAACTGTTTTCTAGGAGAAACTAGAACCAGAACCCACTTTTCCAAAAACAATTAGTTAAATTAAGAAATAACTTGACAAAAATAAAATTAATTGTACAAAAATTCTTCTCATTTTGTACTTCTGCAGAATCACAGGTAGTACAGATTCTCTGCGAGTGAGAGGTCCGGTTCTCTGTGAATGCTCTGACCCACAAGGAAAGCCAGCTTATGGGCGTATTGGCAGGGTGCAGGAACTCTAATAATACCCTAAGGAACAGACAAATTACATGAAGTAACTCATTAATCATGGTTTTGAAAGACACGATCCTCAAGCTGGTGCAAAAATACTTACAGGCCAGTTGTAATACATGTGACACAGCTTGTACGTCAGCCGCTGCATGTAATCTGGCTTCAGTGTACTGCTGTCATAGACAACGTTGTAGTGGGTTGGTGCGACAGTTCCACATCTCACAGACTGACTCACAATGAAGAAGTCATACCTGCGCCAGAAGAGAGTCAAACTGGCAGTCAGTCCTACATGAACAAGTTCAAACAACAGTATCTTCTAACTGGATTGTCCAAAGTTGAATGGACTAGTGAGTGGACCACCCAGTGCTGTACTTAAGCTTGACAGTGTGTAGGTCCAATGAGTGACTGGTTGGAAGAAAAACAGGTTGCTTGCCTATGCATCTGAGACTTTTCAGGTGGTCATCTATGCATTACACATATGAGATCTGCCTCTGCACAGAGCAGCTCACTGGAACCTTCTGGGTGGCTGAAGATTTTTGGCTGTAGCCTGCCCCCTCCCTCTTAAGCAACAGTATGCACTATCATTTCTTCAGTTCAGTCTTCTGACATAGCAGTACAAAGGGTGAAACAGCTATGTGCCGTGGGGGAGAGGGTAGTGTGAATGCACAAATGATCACTTAGAGAGCACCAGTTATAGGGAACCGCCTGTTTTAATTCATCACCATTACACAAATGGGAAAATATGGCAAGTCCTCTAAAGAAACTGCTTGACAACAGCTACCGAGAAGACGGATGAGAACTGCTGCAGTAGGCCAGGAAAGCATCCGGAGACATCAAGGATCAAAACTATAGGCCCTGGTCACACAGTGATATTAGGAACAAAATAAAACGTGAACAGTTTTTAGGGGTGAAATGAAGTTTGGTTTGGTTGCCTATCTGCAAAAAGATATCCGTTTCAATTCATATGAACAGTTGGTAGAAGGTTTCTAAATGCCAATCAGTATTACTGTAGTCCTGACACAGGCTTGGAACCCCAAATGGTAACTCCAGGGAGGAATGGTACCATTCATGAACTAGCCGTGAACTATTCTAGTTGTCCTTTGAACTAGTTCAGAGTTCCACTTCCATCAAAGCAATCATCCTACACCAAGTTACTCCTGGATAGGGCCAAATATATTTCCAGAAAAGGTATTCAACATGTTGTACAGCTACACAACACTGGGATTTGTGCTGGCAGTCTTGGATAGCAAGACTTGCATAGCACTTGTTTATGCTTCCTCATGTGATCAAACTCACTGTTTAACCTTTGCATCTTACTGCAGGCAGCAACCAAGATAAATAATAAGGTCCCTAATCAAACTAACCACATTCACTATTGATATGGAAATCGTACCAAGCTAAATGTACAAATGGTTATTTGGAAAAATAGAAGCTACTTATGGGTATCTTGACACTCCAGAGCTCTCCTCCCATCTTACAGTTCATCTGTAGGGCAATTTTTGTTACTATTACCATGATAGTCTGGGGCTTGCTTAATGTGCAAGCAAGCACACATTTGGCTTGGAGTGGGGCAGTGTACACAGGTATTTCTTGATCGTATAAATTTTGTCTTTACGGTTGCTGGACAGAATGCAGACAACCTTAAACAAGAAAAATCTTTTAATGGATTAAAAATTCATACTCTCCATTTAGCCTCCGCTTTAGCTCGCTTCTACCATGTTTTCCATGGCGTTCTTGTACTCTACAGAAGTCATCTGACACAGCACATTTTGCTTGCACATAACCATAGTCAATATGGACCAATCCATAAAGGGGATTAGATTTGGAGCACTCTGCTTTTGTGTGGTGGACTAGGCAGAAGAGTCCTAAAGTATTATGGTCCCTTTCCCAGCCCAAGACACTCAAATCAGGAAATGCCAAGGATCTGAAATCAACTTTCTATACCTTCAGTAAACATCTCACTGTTCCCTGATCTGGTGCTTCAGTATTACAAAACAATAAAACACTTAAGATACATCTAAAATCTCTTCATAAACAATCTTCTCTTGGGAGGCAAAAACAGAAATGATCTCTTACAAATCCTCAAACTCAGTACTCATAATCATAAAGCAGTAGTATTCTAAGAATGGAACTGGGAAGGGGTGCTTCTCAGGTTAGCCCACTTAATGCTCTGAGTAAAGTTTCAGATTGCTTATAACCACCTTGACACAGCATTATCTGCTTTTCATTTCTTTTACAGAATTATTTTATGCTACATGCATCTTCTATTCAAACAAATTAACCAAGAAAACAAAATTTTTAGAAGTTTTCCCAGCATGGTTCAGGGAATTCATGACTTAAACGCTCAACAAATTGCTCAGTACATACCATTTGTGTATCAGACCCAACCTTTTGCTTCAAAGTTCTCAAGTAAGCCTCTGTTCTGTCCTCTACTTCAATCCTATTAAGGGAAGTCACATATTTTGATATGTTTTATTTAGACTTCATTGCAATGTAAGAAATTCAAAATAATATGACAGATTCAAGCATAGAACATATGATTCTGTAAAATGTTGTGAAACTGCAACACCCATCAGCCTTGCCAGCATCATCAAAGATAGGGGGTCTTGGGAGTCAGTTCTGTCACACATGAAGGACTATTTACTCTTCATCCTTGCCAGGTAGTCCCACAGGTATGTGAGCATAATTGTAGACAGTTATTTCCCGAGATAAAACAAAAATCTTAAAGTATTCACTTTGTTTCTCTAAGGTGACCACAAGTATTGGTTGCACTAGGTATTAATACATTCAAGACTTAGACCCAGTGTTGTACCCCCTTTCACCCAAATCAACAACCCTTCCTTCCTCTTGCAGTCCTTCCATGCATTCTGTGAAACCTTCTACAGCAGGTCTTTGGCACCACAGAACACAGCAACTGGCTGAAGTCAAAACATCACAAATGTTTAATACTGATAATAACAAAATATCATAATAACAAAATACCATAAATGTTTAATACTGTTCCACTGTCCTAAATTACTGCCACCCTTTGAAAGAAATATACCTACTTGGCACTTTGACAATTTCCCAGAAGCACAAATATTCCTCATTTAATAACTTTACTGCTATCAGAAAAAAGTTCTTCACATGGTCTCTATGCTACTTACATTACCGCTTGATTTATAGGTATGCCCATCGCTGGCGTACTTTGAACAGATTTTAAACCAGTGTATTAGCAGCATCATAATTTTGACGCATGTATAGTAACAGCCAGTTGTGAGAGACTTCACACCACTTAGAGGTGCTCCAATTGTTTCTTTAGACCAGTCTGCAACTTGTGGATTGTAGTCAAACTGAAAGCAATTATTCTGAAGTAAGCATCTAGGAAGAATGTAAACTAGCTCTCCAATTGTTCTAAATTCCTTCCCTTACAGGATAATACCAGCTTCTGCTGGTCAACTGTTAAAATCCATTTGCTGACCTGAAAAGTACTTACCACTCTTCCTCCCTGACGGATTCTTTCTATGGTACAAATTCGACCCGAGAAGAAAGGACTGGGTTCGAAGCTACACCCAATGATGAAGTTTTTGCTGAACATTATCATCTCTGTTAATTACAAAACAAAAATCAAGATGCGCTCAGCAAAGATGTTGCACGTTATTTTTTCAACTGTGGAAAAAGAAAGGGAAAGCCTACCTCAAGACACACCACTGGAAGTTTAAATGACGTACTTGTTGATGTAGGTTAGAAGCCTTCCAACATCACGCATGCTTTGTTCTGGTGTAAGTCTTGTATGAACAGATAAATCCTTCATTACATTGAAGTCATTTCGCATCTTAGCAGTTAGCCCTACAAAGAAAAGTTCTTTTACTACCAGAAACCTTAGTACTAAGCAGAAGTTGCAATGAACACTAACAGTAGCACATTACATACACCTCTTTTACTGCTAGTGCTAATCTTGCTGCACTCCAAGGGGCAACATCAGTCTGGCTTAAATACAGTGCTGGGAGAGAGCAGGTAATTCACAGTTGGATTCCTCATCCTCATCATCTCCTCCCTTTTCTGGCTGCTACAGTTGAGTCTTCCTTTATACAAGGAGAGCAAAGTACAACAGATTTTCTTCTCACACTAAACATTTTAACTATCAGACTTTATCCCAAGTATAATCTGACTTGATTAAGAAAAGCTACTTGTAAAACATAACCAGCAACAATATGCAGCTCTGCAAAGGTTAAAAATTCTCCAGTCCCCCATCTTCCTCCCTTCTTTCTCACTTGTCTTTCCTTCCACACTGGTATTCACTCTCCTCCTCTGCCCATTACAGGCAGAAGGACCTTTTCCCCCTCGTTCTCTTAAGATGTTTGAGTTGCAGCTTATAAATTATACATGACACATTTTAGAGATGGGGGTGGATCCAAGCCCTGACTACAGCTTCTACTTGGCTGATCAGAGATGTTTACAACCCATCTACAATTATTGCTAATAAACTAAAATGCATTCTTGTTGCTGTGAACTACCATTAGGTTGACTCTGACTTGCGGTGACCCTCTGGATGAGAACCTCTAAGCCACCCCATCATCGCCTGCCCTGCTCAGGTCTTGCAGAGTCAGGGCAGCCACAGCTTCCTTGATTGAGTCTATCCATCTGTAATGAGGTCTTCCCCTTTTCCCACTGCCTTCTACCTTGCCGAGCACTGTGGTCTTTTCTGCAAAGTCTGGTCCTCTCGTGATAAGGCCAAAGTGCGACAGCTTCAGTTTAGTCATCTTGGCTTCCGGGGAACAGCACAGGCTCGATGTGCCGTAGGACCCAAGCATTCGTCTTTTTAGCAGCCCCACGGTATCCACAGAACTGTTCTCCAGCACCACATTTCAAAGGAATGGATTTCCCTCCTATCCGGTTTTTTCACTGTCCAGCTTTCACAACCTTTGACTGCTTTTGCTGTATCTCTTCTCACCACAAATGCCACCCCATTTCTTTTTAAATTTTATTTCCTGATGAAAACTCTGTGTAGTTGTCTGCCTTGATGCATCCCATTTCTTGTTTTACTATGTCTAGCTTCCCAATCCATGTTTCTAACCATGTCATGTTCCTGTAATACTTTTTGCGCAGCTTTGGACTTTCTTTTGGCCTGGGAACACATTAACATCTGAATGTCCCTTTGGTTTGAATCCAGCTGCATCGTTAGCCACAGCACTACTCTGCTCTTTCCCAGTAGCTCACTGAGTGCCATCCAACCCGGCAGTTTCATCTTCTCAAATTATCTTAGTTGCATTTAGACTGTCTCATCCTAGGCTTGTCATGGTAAAAGACATTCCAAAGGGGTTTACCATGACTCCTTCTGAACAGTACTAATAAGCATTAGCTGTGGTGCCACTGCTGTTGTCTCTAAAAGAACCCCCACCAGTGTCACTCCACCCCCACTACTGCCACTGCCCAGGAGCTGTTTGGCACATTTATATTGATTCTTCACCAAAAGCCTGTTTGAAATAGGAGAGCTTACCAGCAGCACTGCTGCCATCAATATAGCCTTTTGCCTCACAGGAGCACACAAACCCATCACCACGGAAAGGTAGTGCCTATTTAAAATAGAAAATAACTCCAAAGTACACACCATGGAATCTCCTTAGCATCCATGCCACGTTTAGCAGTCTAGGCTTCATCTTGAGTTATGCTGGGGTGATATACATAAATTATAGACAATACCTGTAAGGTAGCAGAGCTCAGGACAAGTATTGCAGGTCCTGGCAGGGCATCTCCTATGCCTCTTCTCCTTTTTGGCTGACTAATCAACATTGGTTGATTCAAGTCAGTAACTTCTTGGTTGTATTGCAGCATAAAAAGCATTGAATGTCACTGGAAAAGGCCCTTGGAAAATATCCAAATATCTGTTTTGCAAAATATTTGACAAGGTTATTAGAACATTTGCAAGACCCCAAAAGAGGGACAATTTTCAATGCCATAAATTCTGGCCAAAGTTACTAAATGCTAACAACTCCTGCATTTGGACACCAGGTAAGATGGAAGTTGGAATACTCCAGAAATAAAAAATGAACTCAGCATGGGACTGCCATTTAGAGTAGCAGCTTTGTGTTTCTACCAACTTGGTAAAACCAGATGATTTGTTTTGACTTAACAAATGCTGACAACAATGTAATTGTCTGCAAACTGTTGTTTGCATCAACAGATGTAAAACAGGATACAAGAAGAAATCTGCATACAAAAGAAACCAATTTCATCCCTAGTATCTTTAGTTGGGGAAAGGGAAAAAAATATCTGAAACTCTAGTGGGCTCTTGCCAGTCAGTGCTGATAAGACTGGGCTAGATGGACCAATGTTCTGACTCCACATTTCTAAAAAAAAAGCACAGTAGGAATCGTGAGGCTTCCCACATACTGGAGTGCACATCCCAACAGCTCTAGCCACCATAATCTATGGTAAGAAATGTGGGAGAGCTATAGTCTAACAGCATCTAGATAACATGGTTCCCCCCCCCTTTATACAATGTCCCAAATGTTGTTCTATGAATTGGAGGCTGGAAATTGACTTTTGGCACTAATACAATTGAGACTTTCATTCTCAGAGTATACAGAAATGCACACCTCTTTCAGGCTCACTTTTTTCTTCTTTCAATAAAAAATACATCTCTGGGATCACAAATATTTACTTACAGGCTCGTATATATTGTGTAAACAAGCATAACTGAACTGACACACACAGAAATATTAATATAATACTGCCATGCAATACATTTCCAAGACCCTTGCCTTATTTACAAGACCTAAATATAATACATACGTTAAGGCAATATTTCATACCAATTTGAAGTAGTCAGATTTCAGATCCATCTTCTTTCACGAAGGGTATTTTAGGACTGGATTCCCAATCAATATCATCAACCTGGTACGTTCTGTTGTTATACCTGATCAAGTTTGAAAATTTACTAACTTATTTTAGCACTTCTTTTCAAAGAAAAATGCTTTAAATCCCCATTAATAAAAAAATACTGAAAAGAGCACTTAAAATTTCCTCCTCTTATGAACTGGCTAAAGTTGAACTGGAGAAGCAGGAAATGGAAGGGCCCTCCATGTAAAGAAATGAAGTTAGCATAGTTTGCATACAACTCCTTACTCTGGAGTTGTGTGCAAACTATGCTAACTTCATTCTGGGTTGGCAGAGATAACACACATTAGTGTCCCAAAGCTTCTCTCTTACTCTCAATCAGTTAATTCAAAAGAGGAACTGGTCACTTTTAATAAACTTTCATTCTTGTCTGTGAAGAAGATCACTAATGGGGTCATCACTGTCATCCAGGCAAGGCAGAAGTCCACTAACATTAAATGTTTTAACTATACGAACCTTAAGCTACTCTCCCAGTATTTTCTGTAACACAGCACAAAACAAGGACTCAACTGAAAAAAATCAAACCTTCCACAGCCTGAAAGTTTTCTCCTTTACAGACAAGGATTAACAGTAAGGATTAACAGTATGTGAATGTTTCACTTTGTCTATAGAAAGAGGTACACCGGAGTGGAATTTACTCAAACCAAAGCCATCAAGTGAGTAGACAACTGAGATTTCCAAGGACAGAAAACATGCTTCAATACATTTCTTCCAAAGACAACTTCAGTTTAGGTATGCATGTCTAATGTGCAATCACTAAGGAAAAGTTAGAAGGGCTGATCCTGTGGTGGTTCTACTTACCTCCTAGAGTGAAGCACTGCAAGAAAATGCAATAGAAATGCCATGGCCCTTGATGAACAGGTACTAAAATACCCGGCCATTGGCAAATTCAATACATCACAGTAAAAATGCATGCCTTGAGCCACCTAGTCAGAAGGGTACGCACAACTTCTTCAGTAATTATGCACACAAAAAAACATGCAAAGATTCAGTTTTTCTAAAGGCAGAGGTAGCTTATGGAAATATGGAGTACTATGAGCACATCACGTATATGCCAGTTTTTAAGATAAGGCTGCACAGTTTGGACAAAAAAAGAAAAGCGCTGTCTTCAAATCTGTAAGAAATAACATCCTCCTTATGTTGGAGTAGACAAGAGTGACAGTGACCTTATCGAAAATGCAAAGTTGTTTGTCAACAGCAAGGATTCCTAAATGCATCAGGAATACAACATTTAGAGAGTGAAATGCTGAGCATGAAGGTTCATTCTAAGCTGGTGAAAAGGAGGAATCAACACATTTTGGGGTTTTTTCCCCTGTAATTGCTCAGAGACAGACAAGAACCACAGGACAGGCACCTGTATTAAAATACCACAGCAAGCACAGCTCAGTCTGCATGCCAATCAAGGTAAGAAATAAGACTTTACTAGATCATCCCTTCCAGTAGGCCCCCACCACCACCACAAAGCAGTCACACTGGGCATGGAGAATTCTGTCTACCAACCCAGAATGAACCTTCACAGTAAGTACCTAATGTATCATTCTCTGGGTCAGTGGGAGGAGGAATTCACACAATTTGGGATATGCTAACCTCTCTTCACACATGTGTGGGAGTAGCTGCTATTTGCAAATACTTCCTGAAAAACCGGCATACAAAATCTGCTTCGGCCAGTTTGGACTTATATGCTTTACATTAGTGAATAAAAGCATTAAGAGAGGAGTAGAGCGAGGCAGACCAATTGGCTGAAGCAGCACTCATTCCTAGTCTAGATGGGGTCTCCTGTAAGACTTTACAAATATCAAAAAGATTTTACCTTGTAAGAATTATCAGGCCAACCAATTCTTTAGTACATGCTTCCCTGAACTTGTATTCTTCTACTTGTCCATACAAGGAATAAATAAAATCTAAAACAGTTTCACTTCTGAGAACTTTGTGGCTCACATCCGTACATAGCATGATGCTTGTTTCATACTGGAGAATGGAAGTTGCAAAACCCGGCCAAATCATCAGCCTGTCACAAAAAGAAGACATTAATCCACAGCTGTATCACATATTAACTGACCACTCACTGTTTTAAGAGAGTTTCACTGCATGTGGACCTTTAAAAGCAGCTACTCATTTCAAGCTACCAACATGCTCTTCTATACTTTCAACTTAAAAAAAAGAAACTAACTGATAAGCCTCAAACGGGTTGGTTAACTTTTTGTATTCCATCTCTTTAATGGTGCCCCAGTAGCATCATCTATCTATAAAGCATGAATGGCCGCTTCCCATTCACACAGAAAACAGAACAAACACAACAAATATTTACAAAACATTCCCCATAGCTCCCCACGCCTAACAGACTGAAGGCTATGGATGGCTAGCCAAGCTCCCTCATTTCTGGTCCCTGTAATAAGGGGACAGTATAAGCCACAACTGTTAGCATTATGCATTCCATCTTTAAGCAACGCAGCCTTGCAAGGGAGCTTTGACCCTCTCATCTGGCTGGATAAATGTATCGCTGAGTTGTCACCATGCTTCTGTTGCACATAATATGTGACACAAACAAACACCACTACCAACATCTTCAAAGATGCAGGGTATCTTCACACACACACACAGCCTACTACTATTATAAGTTCATGATTCAGTAAGACGCTATAGCACAACCGAGTTGAGAAAGCCTGAGTTCTCTGAAAGCCTCACTGCTTTTAAGCAAGGCATTTCAAAAATTAAACAGCTTAAATCTGATATTTGATCCCCATTTTATTTCCTGTTTTGGAATACTGATGGGGTCACTTGGATTGTAATAATTGCGTCCAATTTGCTGCAAATTCATCATTTTCAACAGTCTGGAAAAGAAAGAAAAAAAGAACTGGTTAGATAATACACATTATTACCAAATCCAAAGAAACTGGTATTTAGAAAAACCATAGTTTGGTTTAGAATATGCTTTAAATTTCTGCATGTCCATCTAAGACAGGAAACTTACAAGCACAGTTTGCAGGCTGATATAGCCTCCCGCTGCTATTTTGTTGCCCTTTTCCCTCCCCTACTTTTTCAAATATGTTTTTAGCCCCGAACACACCCTGTGCCCTAAGGGGGGAAAGGGATATCACTGTGCTTTAGGCACTCCCCAAGCTAGTTTTGGCTCATGACAGGCCTTTACATCACAAGAAAAAAACAAAAAACAAATGAGAAGTAGGCCTTCCCCTTTCTTTTGTTAGACACAGGCCTTTCTTAGACTTACACGGCCCAGGGGACCCCAAAATGTACAGCAAAACTGCAAAAGATATAGTAGAACACTTTCAAATAAAAAAAAGGTTTGGAAAACATTATAAAATTGAGAGGGGACAGTAAGATCACTTAACTCATTCTGATGCCCCCCATCCTGTGTTTGGTACAGTTGCAAACAAACAAAAAAAAGGGCATGCCAGTTTGCTGCCACATGGAGAAGCAACAGACAATCTAGGAAGATGAAGCTGATTCTCATCAGAAGAAACAGTAATACTACTGTCTCACCTGAGACCAGGAAGAGCAACTCACCTGGAGTTGACCAGCAAAACTGTAAGTTAGTCTAAAAAACTGAGATAACACATTTAAAAAAAGCTCTTACTCATAAAGAACAAACATTAACTGTCAAGCATACTGGAGACCTGTTATTAGTTGGAATTTCATTAACAAAAAATCAATACATCAAAAGCCAACCTTCTAAAAATAATGTTGTAAAACTGCAAGCATGTAGGTGAAGTCGATGGTAACTCATTGGTTAAGGTGATAGTAATCTTCACAGTCTCTCCCTGTCGGGTTTGACTGAATACTTCAGTAACCTAAAGAAAAATAACAGCAGTTTCATTTATACTTTAATTATCACCTGATGAACTTGAAGCTTTAGGCTTCAAATATACCCCATCTCTCAAAACAAGCACACATCCAGAGAAGCAAGTATTCAACTAGGTCAATCGCGTGTGGCCATTCCCACCTGAAACACACAAAAGGCAAAATGAAAGCACAAACTATTTGCCCTGATAAAAGTCTAACCTATTTTCTAAATTCCTGATCCTCCAGATTTTGGAGTGCAACTCTACTCAATCTTACCCTGCTCAGCGACAATGTGAATTGCAGCCCAACAACAATCAGAGGGCACACCTTCAGAAGCCACAGAAAAGGGTGAATTTGTAGTTTGGAAGTCAAGGTTGATTGTTTGGCTCAGCTACAGGGATGCTTGCTTCCATGTCTGTGTGTGTTTGGGGCGGCCTGCTTTGCTTAGCTCATGGCCTAAGGTGGTGGGGTTTCTGCTGAAAGAAAGCGAGTCACCCATCTGGTTGGGGCTGTGCTAACAAACCCAAGAGCTATATGGCTGCAGCCTCAGTTTTTTGGAGTGCAGGGAAGAGGTCTGGAACACTGTGCCACTGTTTATACAGCAACAGACATGGATGCCAATTGCACAACTGCAATTATTCGAGGTACAACAGACACAGCAAGCCTCACTCCTAAAGAACGCAAAGATCACCTTAGAGGGTTCCTCTGGATGGAACAGCTACTACTTATTCCCAGAGGAAGAAGAGTCATTTCACGATGATAGGTGATCCTCTGCTGAGAGGAACAAGCAGTGGTGTGTGGGCCTACCAAGATGACTTGAGAAGTATGTGCTATCCCATTGGCAAAGATCCATGATGTAGTATCAAGAGCTGACAAGACTCATCAATAAAATCAACTGTTAATCAGTCAACTCCTTCCCTTTGATCAATGTAGGAACAAAAGATACTGTACGCAGGAGAGGTTTCAACTGAGTTCTTGTACCACATGCCTGGTTCTCCCCATAACTTCCAGGCTGTAATCCAGCATGTGAACTCCTACTCTCAAGAATACCATCTTCCCTCACCCCCAATAATTGAGTTTAAACCCCTCCTGCATTAGTTGTGTATTACTGAATGGCAGGAGGCTGGACTAGATGCCCCTGGCAGTTCCTTCCAACTCTTATGTTTCTCTTTCCCCTTCTATTATCTTGATTACCTGGACTGACAAAATATGCTTTCTGTATTAGTCAAATTTATCGCTTTCTGGCAACTCACGTCACAAGCTGTTGTGATGAATTAGTCTCTGAACTTTTTAACAGACAGCATACCTTGTATTCTAATTTCTTTGGTAGAAACAAGATGGTCCCATCAAATGCATGTGTCCATCCAATGAGTTCCTCATGTTGAAACAGCAAAGTGAACGAAGACGCCGTGATTCCATTTCTAGGCTATAGTCAACATGATACTGATACAAGACCCAATGAGGACGTGAAGTCAGACAAAAATAGTTTGTGTGCAAACGTACTAAAGCACCTGAAAAACCTGAAGAAACACATTCAACTACTATTAGCTATTTTTGACCAAAAGATAGTATTTCAACAGCATTGCCATGAACTACCTAGGCATCTAGTTATTAAAAACAGGCCGTAACAGATTGGAGAGCAAAAATTTAGAAAATGAATTTCACCAAGGGCATGTGTAAGGCATTACACTTAAGCAGGAAAAATGAAATGCACAAACATAGGATGGGTGACACCTGGCCTCACAACAGTACATGTGAAAAAAAATCTAGGAATCTTGATAGACCACATGAATCAACATGTGATGTGGCTGTCAAAAAGGTCAATGCAATTCTGAGCTGCATCAACAGAAGTCTGGTTCAAGAGATCTAATGTACCATGCCACAGTTGTCCCTCCACACTTACAGGAGTCAGAGGTGCAGAACCACCATGAAAGTGGAAAATTCAGATATTTCTAGCCCCCCCCCCATATTTAGCACACATAAAAAGTGAGATCTGCAACTTTGGCACACCACAGACTGAAATGTACAATACATTATACATTTGAATCCATGGCAGGAAACACTCCAGCTGTTTCGTTCTACCTTTCAGGCAGCAGGATTCCTTTACAGGGCAGAAGCAGACAGCTAGTGGTGCTTTCAGCCACCTTTGCTGCTGCTCTACATCATTTTTAATAGGAACTTACAAAGCTTGCCTCACGATTACTGTCTCTTTCAGTCTCTCTCAATCTCACAAGGGTTACAGAGAGACTGCAAATGTGAGGCGAGACTTTAAGTCCCTATTAAAAACGGCACAGGGCAGCACCAGAGGCAGTGGGGGGGAAAACCCCCAATAATCAAATACACAAAACTTAAAATTCTTCTTCGTGGTCTCTGTGCCTTCATACACTAGGAGCTTTAGCGCCTGCGCGGTACGTTGGAAACTTCTAGAGCTTGTTCGCTTGGCAGGAACCCCTCCCCCACGCCGGTACTGCGCATGCTCCTCCCGCCAGCAACGGTCTCTCCTCAGTTCTTTCTCGTGCCGTCGTGTACGGAAGGTTCTTTGGTTTGTTCCTCTCACTTTTGTGCTTGGCTTGCTGTTTTCACGGTTTTACGGACTTTTGGACTGTCTCTGACCTCTCTTTCGGACTCCCCCTTCGGCTTTGGTCTTTTCGGATTTTCGCTGTTTGGCGTTCTTCGTCTTATGTCCGCGCTCTTCAAGAAGTGCGTGTCCTGCGGGCGCAAGGTTGCCCTCAACGACAGCCACAAGGAGTGTCTCTTCGTTTGGGTGAGTCCCACAACATCCGGACTTGCCCAATTTGCCGGGATTACTCCCCAAACTCTCCGCAACCGGTCCGCGAGACTTAAGTCTTATTGTTGGGAACAGTCTCTGCGAGCGATAGACGAGACCTCCACTTCCAAGATGGCCGACAAGAAGACGACCACGCCATCGACGGTATCGGCGGCTGCCGTTCCGTCCACCTCGTCGGTATCGGGCTCGGTACCGGCGAAACGCCCATCTCGGCGTTACCGAGGATCCCGAAGCTGTCGGCGGCTGCCAAGTCAGCGAAAGGATCCTCGACGGCGAGGAAGGCTGAGGCTCCCCTGACGGAGACGCCTGCTAAAAAACGCCCTGCTCCGGACGGAGGCAAGGGCAAGGAGAAGGAGAAGAAGAAGAAGAAGAAGAAGAAGAAGGGAAGAAGCGCTCCCCGGCTGGGGACGTTAACCTCCTACTCCTCCTCCTACTCAGCAGCCTTCCAAAGGGCGAGGCGAGTCCGTCGATCTCTCGGATGATGAGATCGAGGACGTTCCCCAACAGCGCCCGGACTCGCCTGTGGCAAACCCTCCAACCCTGGTGGAGGAGCGCCACCGCCCTCCTAGCCGTCGCAGGTCGGCCGACCTGCAGCAGAGAGAGCCCTCTGCTTCTCCGGAGTGGCGTTCGACCTCCTTCCGGTCCCGGTCCCGCTCTTCCAAGCGTCCGGTGGCCTCGCCGCCTCCTAGGGGGACAAGGAGGAACAACCTCGCTCGTCTGCCTCCAGATACACCTCGGCGTCCTACGTGGCCAGGTACGCGAGGGAATCTGAATGGAGAGAGCGCCCGGCCTCTTATGGTCACATTCACCATCGTACCGGGATCGGTACCATCGTGGCCCGAGTCGCTGGGAGACCTTCCGGAGGTCCCGGTCCCTCGTCGACACGCGAATCGCGCTCGCCTAGAGGGGACGAGGCTCGGTACCGTCGACGCCGAAGTCGATCTCCGTCGGACCGCCGCTCCTTCAGCCGCTCTCCCTCTCCCGATATCATAGGGCGAGGGAGCCTTACCACGGGATCGGGCGACACCGCCACCTCCTAGGGTCATGGCAACGGCAACGCGCCTACGGAGTCGGTGGTGACTGAGCGGGCTACAACGACGTCAGCCGCCAGACTACCCCTGTCACCACTAAGAAGGTGAAGTCAGGGTAGCCAGCCCAGCGGGACGCTGCTCACCACCACCGCCCCGGCTGCAGAGAAGCTTAGGAAGGCAACACCTGTGGCGACTGCGAAGGAGCCGGAAAGCGAGCGGCAGAGGACTCACCGACCTCAGAGTCGTACGACTCGAGTGCGGAATCAGAGGTGTCTGAGGCGGCCTCCCAGGAGTCTCCTCCGCTGGGATTCGGGGACCCGATCCCAGATTCTGCTCCAGAGGACGTCCACCAGTTCTCTGCGATGCTGCTCCGCATGGCTGCTACCCTCGGCCTTAAGATCGCCGATGCGGAGCCGGAGGACGACGATCCAGCCTTCTCCGTCTTCGAAGAGAAGCGACCTGCCACGGCCCCGCTGCCTCTCCTGCCCCGGGTATCCAGACTGGTGAAGGCCGCCTGGGATAGGCCGGCCTCGGCTCAGCCGATACCGCAGCGTCTGGAACACCTCTACAGGGTGCAGAAGGATAACGCCGGTTATCTCTTTAATCACCCTGCACCGAACTCTGTGGTGGTCGAGTCGGCACAGACGAAAGGCTCTGGCAGGCAGCACACCACCCCGCCGGACAAAGAGGGCAGGAAGTTGGACGCCTATGCAAGAAGGTTCAATTCCGCCGCCTCCTTGCAGATCAGGCTGTCCAACACTCAGGCTTGCCTCGCGGCATACCTGAAAAAGGTGCTCGATCGCCTGCAACCGGCGATGGAGGCGGTACCGGAGGACATCCGCCAAGCCTCCTCCGTGATCTTCAACGAGGCCATCTCCATCGCTCGGCAGCAGATGGCCTCCTCCAGGCACGCAGTGGAGATTGCCTCCCGGGTCATGGCGGGATCCATCGGCCTGCGCCGCCATGCTTGGCTGCGGCCGGCCGACATCCAGGAGGACACCAGAAGGAGGATTGAAGATCTCCCCTTCGACGGTGAGGGCCTATTCAATTCGTCCACAGACGAAGCTTTGGACAATCTCGTTAAGGCGAGGCTGACCGCCAAGAAGATCGGGCTACAGCCGGCCACGCAAGCCCGCAGGACCTCCACCTTCCGCCCATCCTGGCGACGATCTTCCACCTCGTCGTTCCAGCGTTCGGCCTAGTCTGGACAGTCGAGACCGTCCTCCGGCTCATCGGCCAGACGCACGATTAGACGACGCCCGGCTTCGTCCAAGAAGTCCTCCTCCGAGACAAAGTCTCGGTTTTGATGTGCCTGGCAGGACCTACCAATACCCACTCTTCAGCCTACCATCAGCGCTCGGAGACCGACCGACTCTTGCTCGACATCTCGCGGAGTGGCAGTGTGTCACTACGGACTCTTGGGTGCTTTCCATCGTCCGTCTTGGCTACGCCATCGAGTTTCTCGATATTCCTCCTCGAGGCGTTTACTATTCCACGCCGTCGAGTCCGGCCCTCCTGGAAGAAATCCAATCCCTCCTCCAGAAAGGGGCGATCGAGCAGCTCCCGCAAGAGGCCAAGACCACCGGCTTCTTCTCCAGGTACTTCACGGTACCGAAAGCCGACGGTACCCTCCGGCCGATCCTAGACCTCAGAGGGGTGAACTACTACATCCGCCCCAAAAGGTTCAAGATGGTCACGATACCGTCGATCCTGCCCTTCCTACATCGAGGGGACTAGTTCGCCTCCATCGATCTCCGAGACGCATACTTCCATATTGCCATTCGCCCGCAGCACAGACGGTACCTCCGCTTCGCAGTCGACGACACCTGTTACCAGTACAAGGTGCTGCCGTTCGGACTCTCGACTGCCCCAAGGGTCTTCACCAAGTGCATGGCCCCGGTGGTATCCTTCCTGCGGACGAAGGGTGCTTCTGTCTTCCCTTACCTCGACGATTGGCTGTTGGTGGCGTCCTGCAAACAGAGACTTTACCACGACGTCCACATGACGTTGTCACTCCTGACCCGCCTTGGTCTACGGGTGAATCCGAAGAAGTCCCACCTCGAGCCGGCGAGGATCTTGGACTTCATCGGGGCGACGCTCGACTCGACCTCCGCCAGGGCGTACCTACCAGAGTCTCGAGCCCAAACCCTGATCCGGGCCGCCGCTCACGCTCGTACGGCCCCGACGTTATCTGCGAGAAGCGTCCAGCAGCTCTTGGGCTACATGGCTGCGACGACCGCTGTGACATATCTCGCCAGGCTGAGAGCGAGACCTCTTCAACACTGGTTCGTCCGCATATTCGACCCCCTGCGAGACGAACAGACACTCCGACTGCAGCTGCCGGAAGACGTCCGCTCATCCCTCCGATGGTGGCAGTCGCGACGCAATCTCATGTCAGGGATGCCTTTCCAACAGCCGACACCGAAGGTGACGGTAACGACCGACGCCTCCCTGTATGGATGGGGTGCCCACTGCGGCGATCTCAGAGTCCGCGACAGATGGACCGACGACGAGACCGCTCTCCATATCAACGCGCTGGAGCTGCTCGCCGTCTCGAAAGCGCTACGGGCGTTCCGCCACGTCGTAGCGGGGCGGACGGTCCTGGTTCTGACGGACAACACCACCGCCGTCTGTTACATCAACAGACAAGGAGGGACTCACTCCACAACCCTGCTCAACATTGCACTCGACTTGTGGGAATGGTGCATTCGCCTGCACACGCATCCCGTGGCAGTTCACCTGGCCGGGCAGGAGAACACCACGGCAGACGCCCTCAGCAGGGACACCTCATCCCATCACGAATGGTCTCTCTCCGGAGAGGCGTTCAGACTGATTCGGGACCGCTGGGGCGAACCATCGATCGACCTCTTCGCGACCAGGGAAAACGCGAAGTGTCGCCGATTCTGTTCCAGAGCGGGCCACGATCGTGCCTCCATCGGGGACGCTTTCCAGTTTCCGTGGACCGGGGAACTCCTCTACGCGTTCTCGCCGTTCCCGCTGCTCGGCCGGACGATATCGAAGATCCTCGCCGACCGAGCCGACGCGATCCTGGTAGCCCCGTACTGGCCGAGGCAACATTGGTTCGCACCCCTGCTACAAGCCGCACGAGACGACCTGCTCCGGTTGCCACCGACACCAGACCTGCTCTCCCACTCCGGCGGCCGAGTCCTCCATCCGGACCTGCCACGCCTGGCCCTCCATGCCTGGAGGATATCGCACTAGACGATACCGTTCTCGGTACCGTCCTCGTCGCGGCAAGGAAGGAATCCACCCGTCGCAACTATCAATACAAGTGGCGACGCTTCCTGACCTTCGCTAACGAGAGGAGTGAGCCGGTATCGCCCGCGGGGCTCTCTACCGTCCTGCATTTCCTCCTGCACCTCCGGCAACAGGGGCTGGCGTTTCCATCCCTGAAGGTGTATCTCTCCGCGATCGTGGCATACCAACCGCCACGATCGGCTGCCTCGGCCTTCTTCAGGAACGATACCGTTAAGCGGTTCCTGAAAGGACTTCATCATCTCTACCCGCCGGTATCGCCGCCGCTACCGCCGTGGTCCCTCTCGCTGGTGCTCTCGCAGCTGACAAAGCCGCCCTTCGAGCCGATGGCGACCTCGGATGATAGGCTCCTGACCATGAAAACTGCCTTCTTGGTAGCGGTGACCTCAGCGAGGCGAGCGGGTGAGATCACAGCTCTTCGATCCGATGAGCCCTTCACGGTCTTCCACAGAGACAAGGTGGTCCTGAGACCTGACATCTCGTTCCTGCCTAAGGTGGTGTCCAGTTTCCATCTCAACCAGGACATCATCCTGCCTGCCTTCTTCCAGAACCCGATGACACCGTTGGAGCGGTCTCTCCACTCCCTGGACGTGCGTCGCGCCGTGGCCTTCTACATGGACAGGACTGCTTCTTTCCGACAGACGCCGCATCTCTTCGTTTGCTATGGGCGACGTCGGAAGGGCCTCAAAGTGTCCACCCAGCGCTTCTCCAAATGGGTGGTGAGGACTATTCAACTGGCGTATGAGCTCGCGAGGAAGCCTCCGCCAGTCCTGCTTCGAGCCCACTCCACCAGAGCGGTGGCTACTTCTGCGGCCCTCCTGCGAGGAGTTGACCTGCATGAACTCTGCCGTGTGGCGACCTGGTCCCAACCATCGACCTTCGTGCGCCACTACAGGCTCGACTGCCGGTCGCGCAGAGATGCCCGGTTTGGACGTGAGGTGTTGGCTTCCGTGCTGTAGGACCTGACCCACCGTCCGACCGGTAAGCTACACAGTCTCCTAGTGTATGAAGGCACAGAGACCACGAAGAAGAAGAACAGGTTGCTTACCTGTAACTGTGGTTCTTCGAGTGGTCATCTGTGCCATCATACACACCCGCCCTTCCTCCCCTCTTTCTCAGGTCCCTGTAGGTTCTACGGCGGACGACAGAACTGAGGAGAGACCGTTGCTCGGCGGGAGGAGCATGCGCAGTACCGGCGTGGGGGAGGGGTTCCCGCCAAGCGAACAAGCTCTAGAAGTTTCCGAACGCTACCGCGCAGGCGCTAAAGCTCCTAGTGTATGATGGCACAGATGACCACTCGAAGAACCACAGTTACAGGTAAGCAACCTGTTCTTCACAAGTGTAGAGATACTACTGTATTCAGCTTTGGTCAGACCTCACCTGGAGTACTGTGTCCAGTTCTGGGCACTGCACTTCAAAAAAGGACATTGACAAGCTGGAATGCTTTCAGAGGAGGGTAGCAAAACTAGCAAGAAATATGGAAATCAGGTCCTGTGAAGAATGGCTGAGGGAACTGGGAATGCCTAGCTTTGAGAAGAAAAGACTGAGAGGTGACATGGTAGCCATTTTTAAATATTTGTAGGGATGCTATGTTGAAGATGGAGCAGGCTTCTTTTCAGCTGCTCAAGAGACTAGAACATGGATTAACTGACTCAAACTTCAAGAAAGGATGTGCCACCTAAACATTAGGAAAAACATCTTGACAGTAAGAGCTCCTCCATGATGGAATAGACTGCTTCAGGAGACAATGGATTCTATGAAGACAAATACTATGTTCTAACACATTAGTGCAAATATATGTATATTTTAACATTTATGTCAGAAGAATCACATACCCGTTTTGCTATCTCTAACATGTTCCATTTACCGACGAGTATTTATACCAAGATCACGGTAATTTCTGTGATGTCCACCTCTATTCCCCAATGGCAGTTCTTGAAAGCCTGCTGAAATCTGCACTTCTGAAATTTGAAGAGAAAACATAAATTATAACTTGCACTGCTGTTAATGGAAACAAAATGGGTATTTTACCATTGCTGAGTGGGAAGCAAGAAAGCCCTCACCTCTTGACAGTCCAGAGCTGAAGTAACCTCAAAGTCAGATATCGTAAGAGTAGCAACACTAATTCCATTACTACTAGTTCAAAGTTGAGTCAATGCTGAGGGTTAAGTACGCTGAGAATTTTCAGTAGAAAAAACACTTGCTCTACGCAGCTTGTGAAACGACATTATACCAAGTGTGGAAGCAAACAAGTGCTTGTACCACAAGGACTGCCTGATTTTAACACTATGACTGACATTAAGGGTATAAAACAGTATACCCATGAATAGGGGAAAAAAAGTGTGCCTTAATTTCACAAGTACTGGGAAAGCTGTTTCCCCTGTGATAGCACCAACATATCATACAATGTGACAGCAGATACTGTGCCAAAAAGAGTTTCTCCTCTGGTAATGCCAATAACTTACAGGAAACACAAGATCAAGTAAAAAGCAAAACAGTGGTTTTACTACAACTGACTGCAGTGTTCAGATACCTAAATGCATCAAAGAATAGTAGTGCTCCATCTTACCATATGTACCTGGACCAACAGGTCTTCCTTTCTGAGGTTTATGCGCAACCAGTTGTCCTTCTGCTGGTGGCTCTGGCTGAGGTTGGCCAGGCTTAGTAGTTTGATAACTAGATGGCTGAACCTAGATTCAAACAAGATAAGTAACAACAGTTATCATTGCTACTATGGTTGGATGGGTTATTAAAACAAGCCAACACATGGTGGACAATACTGAAGAATATTTTCACAGACAGCAGAGTATCTTACTGTACTGACTAACTTCAGAGTCCACCAAGCATATTTTTCCTACAACGTCTCTGAGAGAAAGAGGAGACTGTGTTTCAGGGATCAGTGTTGCTTGACTGCATGGGTTGGAAGCTTTTGTGGGTTTTTTGTTTATTTCCCTAACCAACTGGTCTAAGCGGGTGGGGCTTCTGTCAAGTCACTCATATGGCTGAAGATGGAGGTAGCAGATGCTGGTTCTGTATACCTGTTCCATCAGCCTCTGGAACTCAGTCTCTGAGAAGAGAAAATGAACTTGTGCTCTGAGGGTCAGCACTGTTTGGCTGTACTGTTTGAAGGCCTGTATAGGTGTTTTTCTTTGTTTTTGGCTGCGGTGTCTCCTTGAATACACAGTCCAAGGGTACAGAGCTTTTGCTGAGCCACTGAATTGATCCAGGTGGAGCTAGCAACTCCTACTTCTATATAGCACCTACTTCAGTTTTTGAAGTTGAATAAACAGGAAGAGGAAAACAGGCATTTTCACAGGCAGGGAATGTTTAGACAACTGTGCCACTATGTATATACAATGAAGAACATGGATGGTGAAGGGGTTGTTGCACTGACCTGCAATATCTCTGCAATGCTTGTTTTTCTTACCAGAGGACATACCATGTTGTACCTGCAGCAAGTGCAAGCTGGTTTCTGTTGGAAGTGAAGGTGCAGCAGCTTAAGCTCAGTGCATCTGCACTTCAACTTACTAGGGAGAGTAAAACTATTTTAGAAAGAGCAGAGGAGACTCACCTGGAAGGGCAAAAAATGAGGGCTGCCTTTAGAGAGGATGACAATTTCCAAAGCTACATGGAGGAATGTGACACGCTGAAGCAAACCATCAAGAACCAGAACCATGCTTCAAAGTTGGAGGCATAGAATCAATTTCAATCTCTCCCCTTAATCAGCGATTAAGCAGAACAGGGACTAGAACTCACATCAGAAAGTATGGAGGTGACCTTGGAGAGGTTTTTGTTTTGTTTTGGTGGAAGGGCTACTGTCTATTCCTAGAGGTAGAAAAGACATGCAGTGGTAGTAGATGACTCATAGTGAGGAACAGAAGCAGTGGTACGTGAGCCAGATAAGACGTATCAAGAGATGTGTTGTCTCCCAGGGTGAAGATCTATGATATAACAGAGGTGGTAAAGACTCACAAAACCATTACCCCTTCCTTCTGATCCCTGTTAGAAAAAGATACTACCACATACACCCTTCAATATATTGCAAGGAGGCTCTTGGGTGGAAGCTAAAGGAAACTGGGGCACATATTTCCCTTTTGTTGAACAATATGGCCCAGGAAGAGGGAGAAGAATACTAGAAGTGAACAACTGGGTCCACAGATGACTCCTCCCATCAAGAAAGATTTGGTTTCTCAGCCCATGCATAAAGGACCGTGAAGCCAAGAGATGCATTGCGCCGTACGCTCTTTCCAACTTCAGCATTTGCTAGAACTCTGGCAAATCTGATCAGAACTGAGTTACATGGGGGAGGGAGGCAGTACTCTAGACAGCAAAGGAAAACTAAGGACAAGGGACTGATGATGTCTCTCTTTCTGCTCTTCCCATCCCTAAACGGGGCAGGAAATTTCTTTACTCCTCTCACTGCTCTGTGAAGAGTGAGATATTTCCAGTGGCTTGTCCCTCACAGAGCAGCTTAACCAAATTCCCCAAAAATGAAAAACAGGAAATCTCCAGAGAACGTTTGTTCCGGTTACGGTGCTAATGCTATTTGCACAGTGCATTATGTCAAACCACTGGGTGGTGCCTGTAGCTGTCATAGAATTTGTGTATGTTAAGGCTGAAGAACGAGCTTTAGCAGTTACAAAAACGAGGACTTTTTTTTTTTCCGTCCAAAAATTCATACATGGGAAACTGGATTTTTTTAAAAGCAGAAAGAAACCCATAGAGTTTTTCTGACTTGCAAAAAGTGCTGATGTGAGTTAAGGATAAACACACAAAGGCAGGATTACAGCAGCTACCTAATTACTACATATTATTTTCATAACTTTAAAGATGATGAAGACACAGAAATTACAAAAAATATTCTATTTTTCTATACCTTGGCTCAGTGATCAACCAAAATGATCTGCAGTCAATAAATCAGAAGGTTAAGAGTTGGAAGGGCAGCTACAAAGAAATGTCAAGATCCTGGATGAATTTTGGAAGCTTTCAAGTAGTTTTTAGAAGATTTTATGCAAGACTCACTCATCTGGTTGTTTCATTTCACAGGTGCATATGTCAGCTGTGGATTAAAAATTTGCTGATATACACAGAATTGCTCTATTGTGTGTGTAGGGTGCAGGAACTTAACTTTCTGTTTTCTGTGTCTGATTCAAATCTTCTCCTAAAGAGGTAATGCCAGGGGCACATGTTCCATCAACTAAGGTATACCTGTAAGTGATATCATATAGTTCAAAGCGCAAGCTGTTGTTCTGGTGCCCGAGTTTGAAAATCCACACAAATAAGGACTGGGGAACAAATAACCAATTTCAGCTTTATAAGTGAAAGCTTTGACTACTTACTACACTAGCTGCTCCAACACTGGGTGGTGCAAGAGTGCCCCGGCCACAGGCTCTGCCTCGGGCTCTAGCTCTGGCTCTACCAGACATTTTTTTAAAAAAAAAAAAACAAGGGAAGAAGCTGTAAAAAGAAGACAAAAGGTTTAAGTATTTGGACATTTACCACATTCCAGAGATAAAAAATATCCACAAAAACCCAGCGTTCAAGAAACTAAAACCACCTTGCATTAGCTCTAATGTAACTGCTAGACTGCAGTATCTTCAAGATCAGCAGCTAAACATTGGCCATGTTTGTCTGTTACAGCTACCAGGATTCCAGAGAACCCTAACTTATCAATTCATAGTTGCATGGCAGTGAATCTTCTCTTACCTGGCTTAACACAGGCAAGGCTGAACGAATCAGCGACTCAGGCTTATAGCAGTGATCTGAGCGCAAACTCACAGCTTCACGTGCCCCTTACAAAGCAGGCTGCAAAACAGGGTTTACTTTTTGATTCCTGGCTTGTTTCGGAATCCTCTGCAGAGAGAACTAATAGACAGGTAGCTGTAACTTAACTTCAAGTACAGGGATGTCAGTACTACTAAAAAATACTATATACGTATACATAAATATACACACACACACACACACACACACACACAAGTATATCAACATGTGTGTGTATGTCTAATTCTCCCCAGTACTGAAAAATACTATACATATATAAAGTATAAGTATAATATCCTATATTATACACAGTAATATATATCTAGTATATTGTATTTACATATAGTACACACACACAGAGATATATACTTATAGCCTCCACAGTACTAAAAAATACTATACTTATAACATATAATACATATAATACAGCATACATTTATATATAGTGTGTGTGCGTATATATATATATACTTATAGCCTCCCAGTAATAAAAAATGCTACACGTAAATTATTCATATATATATATATATATACATACATACACACACCCCTAAGTATAATTCTCCCCAGTACTAAAAAAATACTATAGTTGTATAGCATAGAATAGTATATATAATAAAGTATAATATAGTGTACTACACTTATATATAGTGTATACATATATATATACACACACACACTTATAGCCTCCCCAGTACTAAAAAATGCTATATATATGTAAATTATTTATATAAACATATAGTATTCTTTTCTATAGCACAAGTATAGGGTACGCTTATGCTTTTACCTCACAGAGTGGCCACAGAGTCTCCTACACCAAGAGGGCGCCAAGCGAGGGGGAACCAGGAGGGTCCGCGCTTCTCCCTTTCCCCTCCTTCTCGCCTGACCCGCTACCTGCAGCCTCGACCGAAAGGGAACCCTCTCCCCCGTCCGTCGGCCCTCCGAAAGAAAACGGGCGCCTCACACACGAGCGGGAGCGCGAGGCGACACACCCTAACGGCTTTTAACCGCCACGGGGCTCCACACCGCCGGAACCTTTTTCGCGCCGCCTGGCGGCCAGGCGAATCCTTCCGCGGCCACGTGACCGTGCTTTGCTGCTCCCCGACTGAGGCCCCGTAACAATGGCGAGGGAGGAGGAGGAGGACTATTTTTTCGCGACTCCGCCCCCCCCCGCCGCCCTAGAGTTCTTGGCCGTCGAGGAAGCAGCCTCTTTCGCGGAGGTGTCAAGGGACAGGGAGAAGTTCGTCTTCCTCGCCTGGTTAACGTGTTTCTTCTGGTCTCCTGTGGCGAGTGGTCTGAGGGGAGGTGGGGGAGGGTTGGCCCTTCGCCTGCGGGCCTAAACCAGTTCTGGGCACCCCAATTCACGAAGGATATAGACAAGCTGGAGCAAGTCCAGAGGAGGGCGACCAAAATGGTGAGAGGCCTGGAAACCATGGCCTATGAGGATAGACTTAGAGAGCTGGGTATGTTTAGTCTGCAGAAGAGGAGGTTAAAAGGGGACATGATAGCCATGTTTAAATATTTGAAGGGATGCCACGTAGAGGAGGAAGTGGGCTTGTTTTCTGCTGCTCCAGAGACCAGGACAAGGAGCAGTGGATTCAAGCTGCAGGAAAGGAGATTCCACCTGAACCTCAGGAAGAACTTCCTGACAGTCAGGGCTATCCAGCAGTGGAATCTGTTGCCCCAGTGGAGTGGAGTGGAGTCTCCTTCCTTGGAGGTTTTTAAGCAGAGGCTTGATGGCCATCTGTCGGGAGTGCTTTGAGGGTGTTCCTGCATGGCAGGGGGTTGGACTGGATGGCCTGTGTGGTCTCTTCCAACTCTAGATTTCTATGATTCTATGATTCTAAGGGTCTCAGTCAGTGGAGGTTTTTCCTCAGGGAAGTGGGCGCAGTTGGCTTTCCTTGGCCCCCACAGAAGGGCGTTGGAGCGGCGGAGAAAGGACGAGATGCCTTTTCCAACAGTGCTCCATAGCCCCCCCCGTGGCTTTTGGGGCGAGGGGCTCCTCTTCTCTGTAAATGCAGGGAAAGCCTCTCCCAGAAGTTACAAAAGGAACACCTGGCCCTTAAAACTTGAGCTCCGGGGGGGCCCTTTTGGGTAGCTTGATGCATGGATTTAATACACTCGTTAAAATAATAACTTTCTTAATGCACCAGAATCCTAATGGCTTTGCGATTTTGCCTGCAATGGGGTCGAAAAAACAAGCCTTGCCTCTCGGGTAAAGGTGTGCTTGAAGCCCTTCTCTCCGATCATGAGCTCTGCTAAACGGGTGCGGAGGGGATCGTGCTTCTGAGCATAGGAAGAGTGTTTTTCTCTGAAGGCCTTGTAGCATGCCTGTATCGTGGGCGCCTGTGACACCCTTTGTTTTGCAAAGATGGAGGAATCTGAGGGCACCCAAGTACCCCAAATTTGGCCAGAGTTACATGTGCCTCATGCCCTCTGGAATACGAAGTCCTGCCCCATAGGCCTTTCCACACAACACTGCTATAGTGGCATTATTCCACTTTCAGCCTCCTATGGAATCCTGGGGTTTGCAGTTTAGGGAGGAGCGCTTAGGATTGTCGGCCAAAGAGCTCTTGGGTCACAAGAAACTACAAATCCCAGGGTTCCACAGGATGTTGAAAGTGGGATAAGAGCACTATAACTGTAGTGCAGAAATGTCTCTACCTTAATGACCTGAGCATGGGGAATAAACAAGACGAACCGGAACTCAACACAGGAAGGCAAGTTGATTTAATACAAAGTCACGTGCTTAGAACCTAGTAATGGAAGGGGATAACTATTCCAAAGAAATAAACCAGACAAGAAGTAGGATCATATCTCAGGGATGTCTATACCTGACTGAGAGCATGGAGCGCCACTGGGTTAAAAAAAAATAAAGGGGAAAGAAACCACAGGGATCACATTGGGGGGGGGGTGTACTATAAGTCCCCCAGCCAGACTGAAGATTTGGACGAAGGGAAGGTCCAACTAATTCCTCGCTAGCCTTGCAGACAATTTCATTTAGGAAAAGGTGGACGAAGCAACACGGGGCTTGGCTATTTTGGACTTGGCCCTCCCCAACAGAGATGAACTGGTCAATGGGGTGGAAGTAGTGGGATCCTTGGGCTGGAGTGATCACGCGCTCTTGGAATCTCTCGCTCAGAGGAACGGTGAAGCCAAGTGTAGTCCGAAACACACTCTGGACTTTAAAAAAAAACTGATTTCAGGAGGCTCAGGGAATGACTGAGCAAGATTCCATGGTCGGAGATGCTCAAATCCAGTGAGGAAGAGAAGTGGGGGTTTCTATAGAAACAATAGTAGATGTGGCCCTGCAGGAACAAGGAATGATGCTGTCTGTTTTAATTCAGGAAAAATATAAGTGTCAACTAACAAGCTGATCTTAGGCAGCGTACATATGTGCATGCAGTGAAAAGACCTAATTGCTATGAATTAAGTCTTACAAAGTTAGCAATTTTCCAAATGGGCTTTTTTCCAATTTTATTTTTTATTATTATTAATTTTTATTAAAAAAATAAAACAGAGAACAAGGAACATACATATATATCTATTTCACTTACTTTCCATAACAATAGGAAGATCTCTTATAATCTTTAAATATGAACAAAAGACAAATTTTCCAAAAGGCCAGCCCCTCCCCTTACGATCCCACCCTCACCAGGGGGCACCAGTGAGGATCCTGCGCGGGATCCTCTCCGTCGTGGTCCTCACCAGCGCCATGCAGCTCTGTGGGAACGACTTGGTGAGCACAAAAGGGATGGACCTGTGACTCCCATCATCCCCGACTGGTTGACACTGCCGTGCCTCAGTTAACAAAGCCCCTGAGATGCAATCTCCCCTTCCTCATCCTCATCCTCTGAGTTGCAGGAAGGCTTTTTAGCAGCATCAGCATTAGAAAAACAGGGATGGAGGGATTTATTTTCATTCCCATCATCCTCAGTTGATTTATACCACCATGCCTCAGTTGAAAAAGCCCCTGAGAAGGAATCTCCCCATTGGCAAAGACTTTTTAGGCTTTCTTCCTCATCCTCTGTCTAGGATGGATGCTTTTTAGCAGCAACAGCATTAGAAGAACAGTGATAGGGGAAAATACGCTCATCCCCATCATTCTCAATTAATTTATTCTGCCACGCCTTGGTTAACAAAGCCCCTAAAAAGGAGTCTCCCCATTGTCAAGGCCTTTTTATGCTTTTCCTCTCATCCTCTGGGTAGCAAGAATGCTATTTAGCAGAATCAGCATTAGAAGGACAGGGAAGGAGGAATGGTGGAAAATACTTTCATCCCATCATCCTTAATTAATTTATACAGGCACTCCTGAGTCAACAAAGCCCCTGAGAAGGAATCTCCCCATTGGCAAAGACTTTTTAGGCTTTCCTCCTCATCCTCTGTCTAGGATGGATGCTTTTTTGCAGCAGCAACATTAGTGGAACAGGGAAGGAGAGAGGAGGGGAAATATTTTCATCCCCATCCTCACTTGGTTTATGCTTTCATGCCTCAGTTAACAAAGCCCCTGAGAATAAATCTCACCTAGGCAAAGACTTTTTAGGCTTTCTTCCTCAACCTCCGAGCAGCAAGAAGGCTTTTTAGCAGCATCAGCATGAGGAGGACAGGGATGGAGGGAAATACTTTCATTCCCATCACCCTCAATTGATTTATACAGGCATGCCTGAGTTAGCAAAGCCCCTGCGAAGGACCCTCCCCATCGGCAATAACTTTTTATGCTTTCCTCCTCATCCTCTGTTAGCAGTAAGGCTTTTTAGCAGCAACAGCATTAGAAAAATAGAGCTGGATTTAAATAGTTCCATCCCCAACCTTCTCAGTTCATTTATAACAACATGCCTCAAATAACAAACCCCCTGAGAGGGAATTTCCCCTTGTGCAAGGCCTTTTTGTGCTTTTTTCTCATCCTCTGGGTAGCAGAAAGGATTTTTAGCAGCATCAGCATTAGAAAAAAAGGGATGGAGGGAAATACTTTCATCCTCATCAAGCTTAATTGGTTTATACGGATATTCATCACTCAACAAAGCCCCTGCGAAGAAATTTCCCCATTCAGAAGGCCTTTTTGTGCTTTCCTCCTCTCCTCTGTCCGGCAGAAAGGCTTTTTAGCAGCATCAGCATTAGGACAACAGGGATGGATGGATCTGGGCATCGTCTGTTCCTTCGTCCCCATTTCCCCCCAATTCCCCACCCTATATATTTATATATATTTAGCCATCCATATATTTCTCCCTTACCCAAAAGAGACAAATCTCCAAAATTACCAGTAACTGATATCAAGGAATATTGCAAAAATCTGTTTCTATCCTTTCTCGTGGTTGTGGACCTTCAAGGCATTTTGGACTTAAGGAAACCCTATCGCAGAGGCTGGGTTTTTGTTTTGTTTTTTGCAAACTTTTTTGAGAGGGGTTCCTCCTTGCCTTCTTCTGAGGCTGAGAGAGTGCTGCTTCTCAGTTTCACCTCTGCACCAAACCCAATTCTTCAGCCCAGCTTCCTCAGGTAGACTCCTGTTGGTGGGGGATTTACATCCCTGGACAAGGGCGGGGGAAGGCCACCTGTACACGGGGTCCTTGGAGCCTCGGGACCCCCCTGACCTTCTGCCCTTCTTCCTTTCCACCCTCCAAATGCTGCCCGGTTTTCCAGGTAGACTTCTCCGGCTGCTGGAGGTTCCACCAGGGGATGAGAGCAGGGAGGATGGATTTCCCCCCGGTTCTGGAAATTCTCCATCATCTCCCACCACTTCTTAATTTCATCCCTGCACCAAGTCTGATTTATATAAGCCAGCAGCCCCTGGTAGACTGCTCCTGCTTACAGAGGATCCTCCTTCCAGGAAATGGGGGTCAGGGACACCTACATAGGGGGCGTCATGTGGGACTTGAAGCTTTGAGATCCCCTATTGCCTTCCCCACTTCTTCCTTTACACCCTCCAAGCACTGCCTGTTATTCCAGGTGGACTTCTCTAGCCGCTGAAGGGTCCACCAAGGGGAGAGAGGCGAGAAGGGAAGAGGTGGATGAATTTCCCCAGTTTGTGTGAAATTCTCCATCATCTCCCACCGCTTGTTAATTTCACTTCCACCTCAGTAGCCCCAGGTGGACTGCTCCTGTGAAAGGAGGATCCACCTTGCTGGGAAGGGGTGGGTCGAGGCCATCTTTTCTGGGGTTCTCATGAGGAAACTTGAGCCTCGGGATCCCCACCTTGCCTACCCTTCTTCCCTTGCACCCCCCAAGGGCTCGCCATAATTCCAGGTAGACATCTCCTACTGCTGGAGGCTCCACCAAGGGAAGAGAGCAGGGTGGGTGAATCTCCTCCAAACCTGTGGATATTCTCCACCGTCTCCCACCACTTCATAATTTCACTTTTGCACCAAATCTAACTTTTATCTGCCACCAGCCCCAGGTAGACAACTCCTGTTAATGGAAGATCTACCACACAGGAAATCGGGGGGAGGGTAAGGGCCACCAATAGAGGCCAGTGTCTGCCCTCCTCCTCCTCCTCCCATCCTCCACACCACGCAAAACACACCCACCCAACATTCCTCTTCTCTGCAAAGTGGAAGCAGGATCCAGTAGAGTTGGAAGGGTCACCCAGTGGACATCCAGTCCAACCCCAATTGGCTATGCAGGAAAACCACAAAGTGTCCCGCAAAGAGGCCTATAGCCCACCTGTGCTTGGGGTTTTTGATGGGGATTAGTTTGGAGGGGGGTCATCCCTTTATGCCATCCTCTGAGGCCGAGAGAGTGACACACCGAAGGTTACCCAGTGGACTTCCATGGCCAAGCAGGGATTTAAACCTTGGCTCAGAGTCCTAGTCCAGTGGTCAAACTGCTATCCCACAATAGCTCTCATAATCTCCCCTTAAAGACCCCCCCCAGTATGGGGAGCGCACAACCCTGCGAGGGAGTCTGTGACGCCTCCAACGGCTCTTGCGGCTGTGATATTAAGCACCCTCCATCATTCTGTGCCGTTCCTCTGTCTCATCTCCGCACCAAACCCAGATTCTGTGTTGGCAGCTGCAGGTGGGCTGCTCCTGTTCACGGAGGATCCCTCTTGCTGGGAAAGGCCAGGGGAGGGCCACCCAGACAGGGGGTTCTTGTGGGGGACTTTGAGCCTTGGGACCCCCTTGCCTGCACCCCTTTTCCTCCCCCTCCAAAGTGCTGCCTGTTATTCCAGGCAGACTTCTCTGGCTGCCAGAGGCTCTACCAAGGGAACACCTTGGACTCCAGTGTGGGATGCCACCTCCCACGGCTGGAAGCCGAGTCCAAAGTTCCTCCTCCCTCATCTTTGGGCCGCATCTCAGGCTGGGGCTTCTGGACACTCACAGAAGCACGGCCAGATTCCCATGGCTTGTGTTTGCCTCTCATGGGCCTCCGCAGCATCTCTGGCTGCATGATTCCTGCAAACCGTTTCCCCCCGAATCTCTCGGGTGGGCTGTGGAACCCCCTCCCACCACATGGCCCCCTTCTGCTCCCCCCGCACCTGAAAGCAAAGATCCTCTCGTTTGGGACTTATAATTAATTGATCACAGTCAGTTACAGCAGAACGTCAAATCACAATGCAAGAGTGTCTTGGGAAACAGTACACTGTTGCTTTGTCGCCTTATGTTTTAGATATGTTTTCAAGGGTTTTTAACTATGTGATTGTGAATGGTAATGCTTGCTTTTCAAACTTTTTTAAACCTTCATTTTTGTTTCAGATTATTTGGAAGCCGTTTTGTCCACATACCAATGGAAAGGTGGGAAATGAATTAAACAAAAGAAGGAAAAGTAAGCATAGAAACTGTGGCTGATCTTCCTCCTTCCCCCTCCTGCCCCCCAAACCGAACTTTCCAGGCTGCTCCAAGAGAGGCCGTCTTCTGGGAGCCCCGAGGAAATCTCTGGAACCGCCTGGTCCCTCGGAGGAAGCCCCACAGGCGGTTCAGGATTCGGAGCAAGCAGGAGAGGGGCAGAGGAAGGGCCAGAGGCTGTCCAGCACCTTAAAATCCAGCTATCAGGATGCAGGACAGTGATTTTTATCCTTTCAGGAAAGGCACACATTTAAATGGATTAAGGAAGCACCTCCCAGAGCAATTTAACAATCGTTTCTTTTATTTTCAAAATGTTTAATGCAAAAGGCTTTTGGATGGATGCACGTGCAAGAACTCTCTATGCTAACGCATTGCAACCAGGAAGGAAAATCTTTCCGGAGATGTTCTACGTGGCCAACACCACCGATGCAACTCCGAAAAAGCGAAGACGCTTCTTCCCTCAGAATCAGTATCTCTACTGCAGAATAAACACAGGAAAGTTCAGTTAAAGTCGGCCCAATTTACAACAGTTCAGATTAACAGACATTTCCCCAGAAATGAAGGACTGTCTGCTGGCTGAGTCCCCCTCTGTGCAACTGAGCCAGGAAGGGGAGCGAGGAGGGCTTGTGGGGAGGGGGAGAGGCAGGCTCCCATCAGCTCCGGGGCAAAAAAAGCCCACTGGATGAGCGGACAGTGTGTTCTGCATCTCTCTTATTGCATTTCAACTGCGTTTCAAAACCATTTTTTAATTTTTCTTTGAAGCACAACTGTTGCAACTTCTTAGCTTTTGTATTAAGCGTTTTTAAACCGTGCTGTGTTTCCACTTGGAAACCCCCTGAATCACCTCCTGGGAGGAAAGCAGAATAAAAAGCACAATAAAATATTGAGGCATTGGCCTCTACTGGGTTCTCCAGACCCTGAGAGAGAACACAGGCGGGCTGAGGGTGCAACACGACCTGCCCTCTCTTCTTTCTCTGAACCTGCATTCATGGAGCCGACTGGAAATATTTTCCCATTTTTAACATTTCCTGCCTTTTACTGAGTGGAAGAGCAGGATGGAAACTTTAGTTCAAACAAGTGCTGATAAGAGTGTAAAAGTGTGAGCATGAGCAACCATCCAATGAAGGAGAACAAACATCTCACAGCAAAGTTTAGAAAAGCACACACACCCCGAGAAGCAGAACCATTTTCTCTCCTGCTTTTCAAGACCCCAAAGCCTGAATACCTGAATTAGGCTAAGTAACGCTCTGCCCACAGGGAGAACCGCACTGCTTCCCGTCCCCTCCGGGCAAAGGATTCCCTCTCGGCAGGCGGAGAAGATGTCGGCAGGAGCCCCTCTGGCATTCTGGGCAGAGAAAGAGAGAGAAAAGTGGGTCAGAAAGGCAGATGGCCCCCCTTGTTTACCCAGCAGGATCTGCGCTCAGCGAGTCTTCAGTGAATTCCTTCCTTTCCATGTCCCATCCTGGCTTTTCATCAAACCCAACATTAACAGTTTCACTCCCACAAAAAGTCAGCAAGTCCTCCCATCCTTCAAGGAAAGCCACCTAAGTCCATCCTCTAAGACAAAAAGCTAGTTTTGTCCGTTTCTGCCAGTTCCGTCCATTTCAGCCATCGCTCTTCCATGGCAGGTAATTCTGGGTTCCTCCGTCGCCATGCAGGCAGAAGTCCCACAAAAATAGAAATAAATAATCTTTGATGGGTCTCCTCTAGTCACGCATCACAGAGTCCCAAAAGGAACTGTGTCCAGTGTGAGATTAAGATCGATCTTCAGAATCCACTGAGATAAATATATTAACAGAGACAAATCTGTGAGGAAGTCCTGAAGCCTCTATCACTTCCATGGGGGGGGAGAATGTACCCCTATATTTCTATCCCCTCTATTAATGGACACAGATCTCTAGGAAAGGCATGAAGTCACTCTAACTCCCAGAAATGGTGTGTTTGTGTGTCCCCAAATTTATGATCTATTAATGGAAAAAGATCTCTAGAGAAGGCATGAAGCCTCTATCACTCAGCTGGGGGTGGGTGTACCTTCAGATTTCTATCCCTTCTATTAATGGACAGAGATCTATAGGGAAGGCCTGAAGGTGGGATTCATCCACATTTTCCTGCCTGTGTAGAAAAGGCCTTCATGTCATTTTCAATCTGGAGAGATCTTGAGGCAACAC
>CAOLHI010006042.1:0-44477 GCA_948474755.1 Ctenosaura bakeri | reverse complement strand
CTCACCAAAACTGCAAATTCCAGGTTGCCATAGGGTAGAGTTGGGGATTGTAGTGGAAACCATTTGAAAGCTAAATATTTCCTACCCCTGGTGAAAGCAATACTTCCCTCTGGTGGGGGCAGGAGGGGATGCTGGAAGCTGTAGTTTTAGAGGATGCCAAGTTGCAGAAGGTTATATTAATCTTTACCCGGTATGACTTCTCAGATTCAGCATTTTACTGGCTTAGCCTCTCATAGTCTCTTGTCCGGTGGCTTCCAGTCAGTGAGTGCCTTATGAAGTATGATTCTGCAGAAGTCAACACTTTGCTGTTGTATACAGAATTGCCCTCCCACAAGAAATCTCAGCATTTAAAAAAAGAGATGGAAACGTCTTTCTGTCACTTGAAAGTGTATGGCCAGTTTGTGGTGAAAGTGCCCAACTTGAAGAATGACAGAAAAGGTCTTGAGCGCTTCAGTATTGCATGGCACTTTACCCCTTCTCATGACTACCGGATTTGTTAAATTTGCATTTTTGGAGTCAGCTGAACAGCTGAAGTGGCAACTGAGGCAGGGAAGTTGCTGCCTATTGAGTTGAAAGGCATGGATCCCCGGTGCCAGGGTGGGGAAACTTCTCTCAGTGCGGCATACATGGCTTTCCTTGCTTTTTCCTAACAACTACCCTTTGAAGTAGGTCAACTTGAGAGGTGGTGACTGGCCCAAAATTGCTGAGTGAATATCATCACTTGCTGGAGGTTTAATAGAGCCAAATGGAGTTAACGGAAAATCCACTTCTAATGAAGAAAAATAAAGTTTTCCTCACTTTGAGACAATAGTTTAGAGCAGAAGACGAGTAATTTTTTTTTCTGAGATCTTTAAACTAGGAGTGAGAAACTAGATCTGGATTGTTGTGAACTTCCAGCAACCTCAGTTTTTTATCATCTTGATTTGTGTGCGTGCGCACGCACACTTTTCTTAGTTTAGAAAATTACCTGCTGGGTCCTTGGAACTTCTCCACTCCTGTTCTATAGCTGTCTTCTATCTGTTGTTTCCAAAACTTGGAAACTGTTCAGGAGGTTCCTGTAATGTATTACTTTGGGAGGAAACTGAAGCATGAAGTGGGTCCTCGTGCAGAATAAGACAGCTGGCTGTATCATTAAATTTATTAGCGTAATGAGTAATGTTTGCCTATGATCCCTAAAATGTTGCTCTTGGGATTATTCAGTGGGGATTTTGGTGATGTTTATGTTTTTTTTTTAAAGTAGCACATTAGTAATGAACTGCTTTTCAGTAACGAACTGCTTTAATGAGTAATTAACTACTTTTAAAAAGTAACAAACTCTAATCACCATCCTGGAAGATGGGGTAAGCAGGGCCTTGCTCACTGACATTGATCTCCCCCGTCCCAACCCATCTTCCATCTACTTCTTTGAGGACAAAGTTGTAAGTTGGGAACCCGTCACATGGAAGGAGACCACGGCATAGTAGTTTGAGAGTTGTAGGAGGACTGTGGGAGACCAGGGTTAACCCTGGGAACCCAATGGGTGACCTTGGGAATGTCACACACTCTCAGCCTCAGAGGAAGGCAGTGTCAAACGTCCCTTAAATAAATTCTTGCCCAGAAAATGCTAGGACAGGTTTTCCCTTTGTGGGAATCAACTTGGAGGCATATAATAGCAATAACATCTACCACATGAATATCAGCTCCTTGCACAACTTAGATTTTTGTGTCCTGAGCAATCACACCTTCAGCCGCAGCTTCATGGAAGATTTTAACATGGAGCAAAACAATGCTCATGCGCGGACAACTGAGGCCACCTGTGACTTTTTGCATGGGAATGCTTTCTCCTAAGTGGCCCAAAGCAGGGTGCCATTTCTGAAATCCATCCTAGGCTCCTGTCGGTTTTGCCCCTGAGGGCTGATTGACAGGAATGTGTGTGCATGTCTCTCTTATACCAAGGGTGGAATTAAGTTTAAAAATCCTAACATTTTTCGACCGTGACAGCAGCTGGTGTGGCATTTCAGCTTATATTTTAGTTTAATGTGTGTATATGTGTGTGTATGTGTATATATATATATATGTATATATATATATAAAACTGAGAGGTACAGGAAAAATGGAACAAAATTATTAAATCAGCTTTCAGCTTCAGAGAAACAGTTTACGCATCTCTTTTCTCTTTCTGAAATTTAATGTGAATGTGGGAGTTTATAATTATACTTATCTTATGTCTAAGAATGAAGACTTGCCCAGGTTTTAAAACTTTCTGCTTTGTTGTGACAGGGATACCTCTATGACCCGTAGCCAAACTAAAGTGCTGTGTAGATGGAATTTTCATACCTTTGTACCGTGTTGCTGTCTCAAGCATACGTTTAGAGTGGCACTTTTATTTCAGTCCCCTTTACTGGCATTTTGTATGAATGTACGGCTTTCTGGAAAGGTTAGATTTTTTTTTTATAGGTTGTTGTGGGTTTTCCGGGCTTTGAGGCCATGTTCTGTTAGTATTTTCTTCTGATGTTTCGCCTGCATCTGTGGCTGGCATCTTCAGAGGCTCTTCAGAGGACATTAGATTTTTCCTCCCACAGTTTTGCCACCTTTGTGGAACCTGAGTTGTTACCAGTCTGTTCGATCCAGCTCAGTCTTTGTAATAAGGGGAGGGGTGTAAGATGAGTAAACTGTAGAGAACTGAGTGGTCAAAACACTGGAGTGGAAATCAGGGGATCTACGTTCAGGTCACAGCTGAGCCATGCAACTCTGGGGGGCTTGGTTTTTATTTACTTACTTCATTTACATTCTGTTTTTCCTCCCAAAGCAGCTTACAATATAAGTTAAAACAAAATAGCTAAGCCGATATATACAGTACAAAACTTTTTTTAAAAAAAACATATACAACCCATCCAATTAAAACTTTGGTTATATATTATCCTTATTCTATTAACCTCAAGATCATGTAACATACAAGAATAGGTTTCTGGTGTGGAGACTAACACTATCTTTTCCCACCCTACCACACACACACACACACACACACAGAGACCACTGCACAACCTCCTGACACTGTAGAGCAGCACACACACAAAAGGAGGAAGAAGCTTGGAGCTGTTCCCTTTTGGAGGGATGCAGACTTGAAGAATGAGTGATATGCTTGATTTGCCCCTAACCTATCTGCCCTTTTTTAACTTTTGCTTTCTTCCTTAAAATAAAAAGCTGATGTTGTGCATAGCCTCTGAAAGTGCACGCCTTGCAATTAAAACTGGGACACTGCTAGCCTTGTGCTCCCAACCCTCTACAAAATGCAGTGCCTTACACTTGGAGCAAGTAAGACCCATTTTTTCCTCTTTTTCTACTTCTCACATGCATGTTTTTAGAAAAAGATCTCCTACCTATCTTCTCCACCTATTTTTATAGTTATTGTAGAGTTGGGTAGGGTCTTTTAGTTCAGCAGGCAGAAAGGGACCAAGAGTAGCTCTAACAGGGTCCAAAAACTGTTTCTTTATACATTTCATCTTGTAAAAAGAGGAGACATGCCTAAAACTACCACAACATTGTGATAAACTGCAATCAATAAGTGTGACAAAGTAGAACCAGAATATGTACATTCTGTGGAATGCTTTGCCTGAATAGGAGATAGCTATGTTTAGCTGGCCTAGAATGTTGATAGTATGTAGACTGGAGTTCTACTACTTTCAGCTCTCTCCTGTTTCTAGAAGTTAAATCTCAGAGTGACAACCATGAATCCATTCTGATTAGCTTGCAAACGCAAGGGCCAGTCATCAAGGATACTGGGAAGTGAAGTCCAAAACATCTAGAGGGTCAAAATTTTCCACCCCCCATAGACCGTATTGTAAACGTTTTTGAATAGGGGTATGAAGTTGCTGATAGTCAAAGTATAACCAGATTGCCTTGTGAGATGGACCTTTATTTTAAATAGCATTTTTTTTTTATGAAAAAGAAGCTTACTATGGTCAGCTTATGAAGAGGGTGAGAGGAGATAAAGGCCTCTTTTGATCTAGTGATCCTGTTGGCCACTGCTTTTGGAAGGATACTAGATTTGTACAATTTGGAAGCTGAGTGAAAGGGAGAAAGGCTGGTCAGGACTAGGTCTGGCTTGTGACAATCCCCTAGCTCTCTTTGTAGGGAAGAATGCTAAAGAAAATTGTGTGATGAAGGCCATTACATTTATTCTCATAATTTGGAAGCTGTGTAGATCTTTCCTGAAATGCCATCTCTGAGACAAGGGGAAGGCACAGACAAGAGTCCTTTTGCAAAATGTCGACGCTGCCTATCACTTTTGTGCCCCTCCAAAGTCTCCTTTCGCAAGGGAGGGCCAGGGTGAGAGAGATAAAACAAGGCTGGCTCCCTGGTGCAGTTATGGACTTGTTTGCTTTCAAACACCCGTTTCACAACTGGTCAAAAACTTTGATCCTCATCTGTGTCTCTCTCCCCATTTGTTTCTTTCCTTCCCCTTCTGCTGTTGTGGAAACTAAAAAATCGGGAGACCATGAAACATGCCCTGAGTCACAAGCAGACGAGGTGGATATTACCCAAACCCAGCTGTGAGGTATCTGATCAAACAATGTGGTTCTCCCCCTCCACCCCGTGCCCTCAGGGCTGTGCAATCTGTTATCTTACCCCTGGGCTCCAGTTTTTTCCACCCTTCCTGCCTTGAACTGCAGATCTGAAACATCCCAGTGTTCTTGGGTGGGTAAGTTGGGGTTTAAGGTCTGTGATACTTTTATGTGCCTGTCTAAATGGAGGCTACACCTGTGCCCTTAACCCTCATGCCCTAGGAGAAAAAACTTGGTTTGTGTGAATTGTGGAATGTTTTCTGACCCTGAGGAGAATTGCAGTACTCCATACTGCGAAGTATTAAAATGACCTGTGTCCAAAGGAGTGTCTATGTGTGCAGAATTGAATGTGTTCCACCCAAGTGCGCAGAGCCAGAAAACACAAGCTGAGGTAGAATTGGATAAATTAATAAAATAAAACGTATTCTTCGTCTACTGTGAAGTATTCCCCAGTCCCAGTGAATTGTACCCCCTGCCCATGGAAGAAATCTCTATTTCCCCTGAATGGGCAACATGCTGACAACAAGGGTCCAATTGCTTCTGTTTCGCTGCTTGCGGGAAATTTGGAAAATGTCATGTCCCAATACATTTTATTGGTTGAAACAACAAGATATTCCAGTGTCAAAAATGAGTAGATTTGTTGAGATGTTTTTCATCTGAGACAAACCCCTGTGTGTCAAGTGACTACAATTTGAGGACGTTTTTAACCACCGCACAGGTGACAGTGTTGTAGGTAGAATGCTGCCATTGTAGGTCTAGTTCCATATGGATTCTGCAACAAAATGGGTCTAAAATAGCCTTTGCTGGTGCGTGAGGGTTAAAGATGGGCAAAGAGAAAGGAACAGGATGAGAGGAAAGAAGATGGCCAGGGAGAGATGGAGCTGGATAAGCGATTGCTTTGCCCAGTCATGCCCAAAGGGTTGCAGGAAGCCACATGAGTCATGGCTGTGGTATTTATAGCTTTGCCCTCTGTAAATGACCTTGGGGAGTGCCCTGTGGCACTCGGCCTCCTTTCATTGGTGAGGCAGCAAATGAATTCTCGGAATGGGGAGTTGGCCAAGATAAGGGGCATCTTGTGGAATTTGCAAATTGCTCCGAAGTTTTCTGGTCAGTCACCTTGGTGAAGGAGAGGGGCCGACCTTTTCCTCCATTTTCGCCTACTTCTTTCTCTGCTGCCAAGTTGCCCTCTGCCCTGCATTTTCAGTAGCATCCTCCTCCCTCTTTTCCAGCTCTGGACATCTTAAGGTTTTGCTCACCTGGTATCAAGTGATGGTTGGAGGATGGTAGTTCAAGGCTGTTTTGGTAAGGTTCAGAGGTGGCCAGGAGGTTCAGTCAAGTGTGATATAATTTCAGGGGAAAGGGAAAACCAGGGCAGTTAGAATGTCGAACTGAGATTTGGGAAATCCACACTCTTGTCCACATTAAGGCATGAAACCCATTGGCTGTTCTTGGTTCTGCCTCTCTCGCTCACCCTGGCCTACCTTACAAGGGGGCAGGAGAGCCTTGAGCTCATTGAAGCAAAGAAGAAATATAAATGTAAATAAATAAAATAGCTTGAGACAGGATTTGGTAAAGTGGTAAAGGACAGAATCCCCACATCTCCACCTCCCTGGCTTAAAATGGCTATTGGCTATAAATAATACAGCTTGACCGAAATAGCTTAAGGTTCAAGTGCTTCACCTCCCATTTCATTAGCCAACATGAAGGGTGGATAAGTCTCTCTTTGAATTAGGTCTTCCGTAATGTGTCCCTTGTCAAGAAGCAAGATATCTCCCTTGTGACTGTCAGCAGGAAGACAGTCTGGCTGTGTTAGGTGTACTTGGGCACCTCAAAAGAAGACTGCTGTGCTTGATGTAGGGATGAGCTTGGAATTGTTTGGGACCTGTGGGCTAGTGCAAGACACTGGTGTTGCTGTTGTGTAAATGGCTACACCAACAGTCCACCAAAATGCTCAGCCGTGTTGGGCTGGTTTCCTGAGCAGGTATATAGAAAACCAGTTTCTCAGTGGCATGGTTTTTCTAGTTTTGCTCCCAGGTAGAATTCAGATCCCTGGTCTGACCTGCATGGCTGGCTCAACCATTAAGTTGAATGAGAAAGCTGATTTGGGCTATTTTGAAAAGCCTTCAGATGGCTGTTTGTTATGACTGCATTTTTGCTGCCACGGCGTGGGAAGGATGCTTGTGGGCTTTTCTGCCTCTTTGTGCCAAAATAACATATTTGGCTTTTGGTATTACGCACCTGTAATGGCGTTGGGGAGGGGAGAGCATAGAAATGGGCAGTTCCATTTAATTTTCCCCCTCCCGGGCAGCCAAACATCTTGGGTTGATCCTCAGAATCCAGGAAATATTCTTTCATTTTGGCCCTGCCTGGTTTAGAAAATCCTTCTTCCTTTATTAGCCCAATTTGACTGTGGACAACTGACCACCGGTGCCATCCCAACAAAAAGCCAGTTGAGCAAGTCTGCCACAGCTTACCTTTCCAAGCCTTGGAAATGCTTCAGCAGAAGAGCATCTGGCCGTGTAGATTATACCGATCTCTCTGATTCTTTTTAACTGGATGACAGTGCTAATAGAAACATCTACCGGTAGTTTTTTTGGATATTGCAGAACTGCCAGTAGTAACACTTAGTGAAATCGAGTGTTTTGGACCTTAGGTTCACTGTAGCAAACATGCCTGTGATGAGAGTTGCTATGCTCCCTTCTTGCGATAGCAGGGCTTTTGTTGTCCTTAATAATCTCCTTTTGTGTGGGGGATTTTGCCACACTGCTGCCACCTCTCTTCCATGATAGTAGCAACTGTCTGTTGCTGATTTGCCTGTATTGATATGTTTCCATTTTTTTTTAAACAGAACTTCATGATTTGACCACTTCAGTGGAGCCAGCAAGGGAAAGAAAAGGTTCGTTTGGTAACGAAAGGACAAGATAATTTGATCTAAAACAGAAGTGATGAGCCTTTGGCCCTCTAGACTAGTGGTTCTCAACCTTTGGCCCTCCAGACATTTTGAACTTCATCTCCCAGAAGTCCCAGCCAGTATGGCCAGTGCTCAGTAGTTCTGAGATCTGAAGTCCAAACTATCTGATGGACCAAAGGTTGGGAACCACTGCTACAGATGTTTTTAACTACCAGCTCCTCAAACCCTTACTCTTGACTGTGCTGGCTGTGAAATGAATTCCAGGATAGCTGGAGAGCCAAAGGTTTCTTGTCGCCAGTTTAAAGCCAACCAGAACATTTGCAGCTACAATATCAATCTTTTTATTTTTTGATTGTCTTGAGCATGATGCTGTAGGGAAGGGATCATAGTTCAGTGGCAAAATCCATGCTTTTTGTGTAGTGAAACTCGAGGTGCAGTCTCTATTATCTCCTTTTAAAAGAGTAAGTGAGCAGGTGATGAGAGGGATCCACTTTTAACCGAGTCCCAAAGGAGAGCAAGACAATTACCATGAGTGTTAAAGACAATTATTATTTTTATTTTATTCATTTATATCCTGCATTTTCCCGGTATTGGGATTCAAGGTGGCTTATAGACTATTAAAACCAGAACAAATTTAAATGCAAAAAACCTGCTTATTTTTTGCTAAATGCAACCCCTCCTCAAAAAAACAAAAAACAAACAAACCAAGAAACTGACCAGACAAGAGACATGTTCCTGTATTATGTTTTTAAATGAAAGCTTGACCTTGTGAATTCTGTACCCCAGTTTTTGATTCTGTGCATTGGAAGATAGGTACACCTCTAATAATGTACATTGGAAAGGTTAGTAACTTCTCAGGCTAAGTCTGATACTCTGGTATTTCCTAGCAAAGCAGTCTAGGGTCTAAATCCAATTGTTAGTCTTACCTGGAGTAGAGCCATTGAATCAATATGTAAATATTGGAACCATTCAGTCCCTAGATTTCTTTGGCAGAGAGTTCCAAAGGTGTACTCTTTCTCTGTTCTTCAAAGGGCAAGCAAAAAAAGTTAGATTCATGGCCTTTGCCTGTGACCTGAAGGGGATCTAACTGGTTGGGTGTTGGTTATGTCTTGTCTTGTTGGCTCCTCAACTAAGTTGTCTTTATGTTACTTTCAAATCAACATTCTGTTTTTAATCTGTATTTTGTTACTGTTACCCACCTTGAGTGCCTTTTTGGTGGAAAGGTGAGATCTAGATTGAATATACAAATGAAAATAAATTGGGTGTGGATGTAGGTATTTCTTTAGATTTCCTGTGTGCAAGAGTTTGGGTGGTCTCTTTCTCCCTCCCTCCACAGAAATGTAGCATTAGGACCAGGAGGTCATCACTGTCACAGGCTGTACCCGCCATGTGTCCGTATCAGTACAGTGGCGCATGTTGTAGCTTTGTGCTGTTGCCAGGGATTTTTGTATCCATTTACTCCTCCCTGTAATGGCCCTTTTCTGTACCAGGTGTTCTTGTTTTGATCAGAAGATGAATTTGTCCAGTTGAAGAAAAGGGGCCAGACGGACAGGTTTGCTTCTGCCCTTCTAAAGAGGAGCGATTGGATAGTAATGCCCTTTTCTCTTTTGTACTGCAGCATCCTTACACGTCTAAGTCATTGCAGTGGAACGGGCAGGGCCGGATCGACTGTACAAGCTGGCTAGGCAGCTGCCTGGGGTGGTGCGGTTCACAGGGGCATGTGCTGAAAGTGGTGGGTGAAGATGAGCATTCATGCTCCTTCTTCTTGGAGGATAGTTCTGGAAGCAGTGAGGTTTGTAAGTCCATGTTCTTACCAGCATACCTGGCTCCTCCAAAGCAGAGCACCCCAGAGTTAATCTGTTAATACTTTGAAGATTTTGAGGGTATACTCTCTTGTTAAATGGTGGTTGCCCTGTCCATTAATGAGGAGCATGCAAAAAGCTGTGTTCAGACTAAACACAGGAAGGTTTGCAGGCTTTGTTCATTTTTGGACACAGTATCCTATCAGCTGAGCCAGGGAGATGGAACTGTCTGACTCAGGATGGATGGATGCTGCGCAGGATTGAAAATAAGAGCTCTGAATGGAAGACAGATTTGGAGAATACACTTGGGAGCTGAAAATATGAATGCTGATTGAGCATATGGGGAAAAAATGACACTTGGTTATGAAATGTAGTTGGAACAAGAGAGATTGCGCCAGGTGGGGAAGGTGTAGGGTTAGATCTGATGAAACTAGGTTCATGTTTCCTGTTTACCCGTAATGGTTATTGGCTGTCTTTTGGCCAGCAGTGTTCTCTCTTAGCCTAGCCTACCTCACAAGGTGGCTATGTGGGTGAAATAGACTTGTGCAGGTAAAGCACTATATGTGTCACCTTGAGCTCCTTGGAATAAAAGTGAGTTATGAACACAGAGATAAAATGTTGGGATTGCTCCTACTATATTCACTATATCCTGCTTTTTCCTTAAGCAGTATCATCTAGTTCTCTCTAAGAAGACAGTATCCTGCTTCCGTCTAAAAATTCCCAGATTGGCTCTGAGAATCTTCAGTCCTGTGATTCTTTCTCCTCGCCATACTTTTTTCTTCTGTCTACTTCAGACAAGGTTGTTCATTTAGTCTGGTTGCTTTGAATAGAGTGGAGAGAGCTGTTTGCTCTTCCCTAACTGTTACGGGGTTTAATATACAATAGCATTTTGAGTTTTCCCTTTGTACCTTAACAGCTAAAATGATGGTGACCTTCTGTCTGTGTATTTTCTGTTTACTGCTTTTAGCTGCCTTATAAATGAGTCCACAAACTAGCCTGCAAAATGTTTTTACTAGCATGGGGTTTGGGGGGGGCTAGCAAAGGAGGGAGAAAAAGTGTTGTGCCTCTTCACATAGGCTGCAACCTCTCACACTGGAGTTGGTTGATAAGTTGCTTCCTTTCTCTGTAGTAATATTCAAAGAAATAGTGGTCTTTGCTTTAGCATAAAAAGAACTGAAAGAATCCAGCAGCACCTTTTGAGCCTTACTGGGAAAAGAAATTTGTAGCCTAAGCTATTGAGGATTTGGTCCACTTCATTAGATGCATCTGAAGAATTCAACTGTAGTTCACAAAAGCTTCTCCGAGAAATTTCTTTTTCCCCATTAGCCTCGAAGGTATTACTGGATTCCTTTATGTCTTTATTTTTCTCTTGGTGTGCCTGGTTTTATGCTGAGTACAGAGGAAAGATGAATCTCAACTCCGTAAGCAAATAATGTGAAACCAGAGCCATTCTGGATGTTTTGAAATGAGGATGGCTAACTGAAGAACCCGTCAATGTGGACCATTCCTTCTAAAATGCCATGGTAGCCACTACTGACCACAGTGGGGTCCCTCAAGTTAGCCAAGCTCCTAGTCTTTTTAATACTTTAACAAAATGATCTTTGGTATCTGTGATCCAGCAGTCATGAAACTCTGCCTGGCCCACAGCCAGAAAAGTTCTATTTCAGCACACAGCTTTGTTGTTGTTTATGGCTCTTGATTGAGTTATGTCTAATTTGTATGCTTTCTTTTCTCAAAAATATTAATATAAGTATGCATGAAAATGTATCTGTCTCATAAGAAGGAATGTCTCTTTTTAAAAAAGCAGTTGCTGTTAGAGCCCATTATGAAATAGTCTAAATACAAGCTATGTCTGTTGCTTCTATACTTGATACAAAAATATGTATTGATGAATTAGATTTCATCTTTCCTCTGCTGAGCTCAAGATGATTCTCCTCCTCCTCACTTTATCCTCACAACAGTCTTCCCAAATAGGTCAGGCTGTGAAAGAGTAACTGATCCAAGGTTACTGCCCAGGGAGTTTCATGGCTGAGATCTGACTAAAACCAGATCTCCCAAGTCCCAGCTCTTCAAACAATGCATCACGCTAGCTCTGTAATAATCGCTGAGGCATTTAATTGAGTAAAACTCAACACAGTTGATCGGCAAGGATTTCTTTTAATTGGACGACAGCCCTCTTTTGTTTCTTTCCGAGCAGAATTTTTTCAAACGAAAAGTTTGTAGATAGAAGTTCTGGTGTTGTCTGTCCTCTCTTTTTGCCCCATAAACCCCTTGGTACTCTGCCTATGTGCAAGTGTGTGCATATGTGCTGTATAGTATGGATTCTGCAAATAAAGCCTGAAATTGCATCGAATGTGCGGGAGTGTTAACCACCGCTGCTGAGAGCTATTTGGTTGTGTTTATATATTTAAATACTTGAAACTCTTATTTGTTTTTGTCATTTGCGTTGATGAGCAAAGATGGATTTAGAATTGCCCACTGCGGCTTTTGGATCATTTTGCAGATCAGCTGTGTTTGTCTCTTTGGTTTTTAAAAGATGAACGCAATGCAATCTTTCTGCACTTCTTCAGGATGAATAAACTTCTGTCCGTTTCGTGCAAGTAACTTGGAGATGTTGAGACTTTTTGTCCCCCAGAAGCCTCTTGGATTACTTTGTTGGGGCAAAACGAACTTACTGTTGTATGTGCTGGATGACGTTAACCTCATAAGATTTATTGTGTGTTTACGTCATGAACGGCATGTGATTTGTTATCTAATTATCACAGCTACAATTCAGACTTCCCTAATGTCTTTGTTTTAAAAGGCTATTTAGTAGCAGCAAGTTTCAAGTAGCAAGTAGCAGCAAGTGTCTTTTACTTTTATTTTTCTCTTCTCATCTTACATGAGAGTGAAGGAGAATTCTGTGTAGCCTGCAAGTTGGCTGCCATGATTTGTGTGGGTCGATGAAAGTGTTTTCTGCCTTGATCTGTGCCGAAACATGACTGGTAATGTCAGCAGAAATGAAGTATGAGTGCTCCTTCTTTTCTTCTTCCTGTTGCTGTGTGACTTCAAGTCGTTTGCGGCAACCTTAAGGCAAACCTATCACAGGATTTTCTGGAGGCTGAGAGTGTGTGACACGCCCAAGGTCACCCAGTGGGTTTCTGTGGCTGAGCAAGGAATTGCATCCTGATCTCCAGGGTCATCATAGTAAATTATTGTCAAAGAAGCTAAATTACTGTGGTGAACTGGATGACTGGCAAGTGTGAGATTGTCAGTGTCCCAAAAGAACAGCCCTGCCAGGTCAATAAGTTCCTGTGTTGGACTTCATGCCATTCGGGGGATTCTGGCAGTTGTAGTTCACAAAAGTAACTTGCGCAAGCTCTGATTCTGATCGCACACTGAAATAGCTGACAGTCAAAGACTTTTTATTCAGGCAGGTTATTGGCAAGTAGCTTGTTTTCTGTGGAGGGATGCTGGGTGGATGGTTTGTTTGTTTTTTGTTTTTTTGATAAAATGTTTTTAATTTGTTTTCTGTTTTGATTACATTTGTTTCCTTTGGTGTTACCATGTTTAAACACCTTGAGTGCCATTTCTATGGGCAAAAGGCAAGGTATAAATAAATAAATATTCTTACAGAATGAGGACATTGACAAGCTCAGCATCTTGTGCCAAAGCTTGCGGGGGGAAATATATTTTGGATGACAACTGGCCTTGCTGGCTAGGGACTTTTGGAAACTATAGTCCAAAAAAGTGGTGTTTCCAGGTTCTATTTAGTGCCAGTTAAGCGCAGGGAGGTGGGGAGAAGAAGGAAGAGTCTAACTTTCCTGAAAACTCTTCTTTGGGAAGTTGTGCAATGGGCTTGGCAAGAGGCACCCTTGCAAAAAGACGTCTTGGGGTTGACCACCCTCTTGTTGAAACATGCAAGCCAAGCCAGTGACTGGAGATTAAAATCTAGTGTTCTGTTTGCCTCATTCTCTCTCTGTCTCTCTCTCTCTCTCCCCTTCCACCTTCCTTCCCTACAGATTCAGGGGTCAGATCCAGCCAGTTACTGGTTATCTAACTGTAACCAGTTAGATACAGCTGGACTGGCAGAAAGCGGCTTCCCCATGCCTTCCAAGAGCAGCACCTCTAGCCCTTGAAAAAGCTGCACGGATAGTTCTGTCCAGAGTGCCCAGCTGAAGTGCATAATCAGGGCTGCTGTGGGAAGAACGAGATCCCCCAAAGTAAGGTAGAGGCCCCTTCCATGAGTGGATCCTTTCCACCACTGGAAGGCTGGATCCAACCTCGAGCATCTAAATTAGGGGGAGACAAGTGGAACAAACTGGAGCAAGGATTCTCTTTTCCCCTCCCGATCCCCCCATTTTCAGTCTTAATTTTAGTCTGTTGCTTTTTTCCACGGTGCCCTAGTTTGTTTGTTTTTTTGCAATGGGGAAAGAGGCCTCCACTCCTTGCCGTGCCCGTGTTGCTGACTCTGAAAAAATCTCCCAGTACCCACCCTCAAGAGGAGGAGGTAGGGGGGAGAGCTGAGGTGTTGCAACCCTTGAGAAATTGGTTCTCTTTTATCTCTTGCAGCTGCAGCGTCGTCTCTTCCCCACCCCCAAAATGTGGCTGGTATGTCTAAGCCGTATCCTTCCAAACCAGTTTTCTAAGGAGATTAGATGGGCAGCAGAGACAGCTATGCAATCAAGAAAGTATGTGTCCTCCTGCCTGCCTTTTGTGAAATGGTGTTGGAGCAGCCAGCTTTTACCCACCTGGGTGGGGTGCGTGTGTGTATGAGTGTATTTCTCCTCTGCAAAATCACCAGCGTGGGTGTCCATCCAATACTGGACCAGAGTCTCAAAGTCACTCACGGCAAGTAGGTGAAGAAGTGCAACACAGGATAACTTGACTCTTTTGGAGATGTCGCTCGCTTTTCTGTTAGTTCTGTAGTTCTTAGAAGGTCCAGTGGGCCTCAAGTCAGTGGCAGAGGAGAAACACCATGTTTCTTTGTTGTGGGTGTTGAGTTAGACACAAGGACAGTGTTGTGTACTATGGTCCAGTAGCTTGTAGCTTTCAGATGTTTTTAAAATGTAAGTAAATCTGTTTTAGTTCCTTTTGAGAGGCACCCAAAGTAGACATCTGACTTTTTAAAAAATGTGGTCGTGATGGTACCTAACTCCTAGGTCATCACACCAGAAATGGAACCAGTTGGTGTTAAGAAATACTTTCCAGGCTCTGGGCTGGACAGATGGACAAATAGGGGATTTATTTTATTTACTTCTTTACAGTATTTATACCCCACTCAGCAGCTGGGCAAGCAATGAGAGCGGCTTAGATATCCATAACAAACGAGACAACCCGTGCCCCTAAGCTGCCAGTCTGAAAAACACACAACAGCGAAGAAAAGGAGATGGGGAGGGAAAAGGAAAAAAAGAAAACTCAGGCACAAGTTCTTCATGTTTTCAGCGGAGGCTGGCTGAAGGAGTTATGTCTTGCTTGTCTGTGAAGCGAGATTTATTTTATGTATTTAGTGACTGTAGCGCCATCTGTGTGCATGGCGCTTTATAGGATGCAAGAGGGCAGGTTCCTCCTCCAAAGAACCTTCAGTCTAAAAATTAAACACAGGAAACAGCAGCAGACAAAGAGGGAAGTGGAAGCAGGAGAAAACAGGCAAGGAATATGCCATTTATATTGAACACCATGCACTTAGGCCAGGTTACAGGAAGATTTTTGGAAGATTGCTTTTGACCAAAGACTATTCCAGATTGTTCTGGATAGGAAAGACCAATCTGAGGAAAAGGTAGTGAAAATCTTGAAATTGGAATGCTTGTGGAATCGTTCCGGATTCCAGGACACAACTCTGACCCCAGTTCATTTTCCTTTGGGGGAGGCCTCTGCTGGCTTTTTGGATTTTTTATTTTTTGGGTTGCTTTGAGCAATGTACTACACCAATTTTGTAACTCCAGGTCCCCTCCTAACAAGCAGTTTGCTCACAACTGGCTTGTGCATAGTGATTTGCCGTTTGTTTGTAAGACCCAAATTAGAGAAGTTAACTTTTTTTGGATTACCATTCCAAGATCCCCACCCATTGTGGAAACTGGATTCTAAGAATCCTGGAATTCTGTGGTCCAGAATTTTGGAGCCTGGAAACTGTTGTCCAGAAAAATTAACATTTCCAAGCTCTGAAACACCACTGAAAACTAAGATCTGATTAGACAATGCGTTATTTTCCTTTTAAAAAACTTGAGCTACTTTAAGGTGTTGAACTCTTCCTCAGTTCCACATCTTGTTAATTGTTGTTTCTGCAGGAATTTTTCCATCTTGGCTCTTGACTGCTTAGACAGGTTGGATTTTTACGTAGACTGCTGACGGAGAGCAAACTGTTACGAGCTGCTTAAACTAAAACAAAACAGTGAAAAGGCACTGAAGTTTGAAAAGATAAGTTTATTGTGGTTACCAACATTTGAAAATGACAAGCTGAGCATGTAAATGGAACCCACTCACAGGCAACAAAATGGAATTGCCAGTGGGATTAGCTATAAGCCAGTCCTTATATTTTGGACTTCCTTCACAATTGGTCATATTAGATGGGGATGATTGGAGTGGCAGTCCAAAACATCTGGGAGAGATGAGGTTGGGGAAGATTGGTCTACCTAATTTCACAGAGTACCTCCTTCAAACAGTCCTAAAATCTGTAATGCTCTAGAACTATGCGTCCCAGAGAGCTGCTACACGTGACAGGGCTTTCTTAGTAAAAACACCCTGGTTCTGAAACTCCTTTGCATTACAGCTTTGGTTGTCTCTCACCCTCTTAAAAACTTTCTCTTGTATGAATGCTGTAAAATAAATAGTGATTTGCTCTTTACTCTTGTCTTTGTGTTATTGCATTTTAACAGATATTTGTAATTCGTGATTTTAACAATGTGTCTTTATGTTGATTATCAGTTGGCTGGTGTTGATGGAAGCCCAGTAAGATCTAGGAAGCCATGCATTCCCTGCCTTGCTTAGATATTCTTTGTTGTTGCTAATTCAGAATAGTTGAGTGGATTTTGGCCTCCAGGACCTGGTCTTCAGAAATGTCTTTGAGTATCTTCCACTGGGACCATAGCTCTCCAGTTGCTCTTGACTGTAACTCCCTGTTATCCCTCACCATTGACCATGCTGGCTGAGGTTTAATGGGAGCTGTAGTTTAGCAGCTTCCTGGGCTTGCACGTTCCTCACTCTTCCATAGAAATTGGAATGCTTGCGGAATCTGCTCTTTGCAAACTCTGAGGGGAGCTGACCTATTCTACTCCTCTAGATCTAAACGTGTGGATTGGAATGTAATTATCATTCAGCTCTTGCTCTTCACTGGATTTTCTGGTGCATTTCTCAGCTTGACTGTACCAAAATGCAGTTTGAATTTGCAACCTTTAGGATTAAAATACCTTCAGAAAATGTGCACGTTGAGATAAAATAAGTACGTATTTTGTTAGAAATTACAGTCAGACCCGTGCATTTAATATGTATTTATGTGCAGATTTTTGTACTGATTCCTTTAAAAAAAAAGTCTCACACAAATGCAAGGCCAAATGCAAAGAGAAATGATGGAACGATGGTGGGATAGGTGGAAGCTGGACTCCCATAATGCTCCGAGGGCTACAGATTTCCCATCCCTAGTGGCAGTATGTTTTCTCTTCCACTGCATTTAGTCCTTATATGTGGTGGTGTTGGCGTTTTTTGGGTGCTTCAAAGACTCCTCACCTGTCACTGTTGGTGTTGAGAATTATATATGCCTGTCTGTCTGTCTTTAGCTTTTCTTGGCGTTTTCTATTTATATACCAAATTCAATATGTTGCCTCAGACAGTAGTGCCCTCCAGGGATGCAGGGTGCCGATTAAAGGGAGGGTTATGTGGAAAGAAAAAAAACAACAGGCCTTGGTTACCCCTCAGAGCAGGTTCTGCCAGTGTCACTGCCTCTACATGACTGACTAAGTTTCCTTGTCAGTAATTATTGGGTGGATGGCAGTGGCTCAGTCATTAAGGTAACCCTGCATGTAAATATCACCAATGGAAAATGTCCCTCTTTTGCTTTTAGGCAGACAGTGTGTGTGTGTGTGTGCGTGAGTATTTGTGGGCAGGGTCCCAGGCAGATGTGCTGCAAGACAATCACTTGCTGTGTTTGGAAATTTGTGGGCCTTGGGTGAGGCACTGAATCGTCCACTTCCCCAAATTTTGCAACTTTTAAAACATGGCATATCTCATCAGTTTTCTTTGTTGCTCTAGACCAGCCTTCCCCCAATCCAGTGGCCTCTTGATGTGTTGGATTTCCATTTCTGCCATCCACAGGCAATGTGATCAAAGGATGGAATGATAGACATTGTAGTCCAAAACATTGGGCTGATACCATGTTGGATAAGGCTACTCTAGACCAAGCCAATGCTACTTTAAACAAGTTGCCACTGGGTTTGAAAGCTAAGCATCTGAAGGTGAGCTTTGACTATTTTTTTCTTCAGATTCATATGTAAGATTATGGTAGTTAATTGGAGATCCCTTCATCCTCATAAATGGAATTCCCAAAAATTTGGCAGTGTCCTAAAGTGTTTACGTTTATATATTCCGAATAAAGACATGTACATGTACACATTTTAATTTTTCCTTTCCACTCTTCTTGAATATTTGATAAATGACAAATGGAACATGTGAATTTCCTTCTAGAAGTATATACCGCTTTTGGCGTGAAAGAATCCTCTGTCTGTGATGTATGGTTTTTTTCCAAACATTTATTTTGTTATAGACAGGTCCTTGATCGCTCCTGTGTGCCTTTATGTTTTCATGTCGATATCCTGTCCCTACTCCACAAAGCCCAAGAAAGTGTGTGTGATTCTTGCCTCCATTTCACTTTTTATCCTCACAATAAGTCTGTGAGGTAGGTTAGGCTGAGAGATGGTGACCAGTCCAAAGTTGTCTGGTGAGCTTTGAGTCTAAAAAGGAATTTAATCTCTCCAGCCCTGGCCTGGCGGTGCAGTCTCTCTACCATTTTGGTTCAGTCAGAATTTGTATATTGTGTGTAGGTAGTTGTTTGAATGGAACCAGCACAGTGTAGCTCCGCCAGCAACAAAGTTGCTTGAATATTTTCATCAAAGGCATGTGTGTACAGGGCCATGTGATGAGTGTGCAAAGACCCACAATATCTGGAGCCTGCAACATGGTGACTCTACAAACAGCATGGAAATGCAGGATGCCAATAAAAGTCCACAACTTCTTACGTGCTTTAAGCATTTTCTTGCAAGCAAAACATACATCATTTCAAGGTAAAAGGTGTTTAAGGAGTGATGCATTGCTTTCCATTTGCTTTAGCATAGTGGAAGCAGAATTCTAGGGGCAGTTATTTAACTGTACAACTTGCTACAGACTCACATATAGTGGTCAACCATCACTGCCCTCTCTCTGGCTTTCTGAGGTTTTGTGATACACGATAGCAGAGTTTTGCTCCCTATCTTCTCACTCTCGGTTCGGGGATTCGCAGCTATGTATTGGTGGGATTTGCCTTAACTCTTGGTTTGAATCCATGGGCTCTCTTGTCACAGCCGTCTAATCACTGGATCTTCTTTGTGCGTATCCTGATTTTGTGTGGTCTCCCTTTGTTAGGTTGGTTTGTGGTCTCTGAATGCTCAGGAAACAAGACTGCTCAAGGCTTGTGCCTAAGCATTCAACAAGGAGTACCACCTGCTCCTCCTTCTTGCAAGAAAATTTTTTGCATATGGCAATGAGCTTAAGAAAGCCAAATGCTAATGTGATTTTTTCCCCCAGAAAATTAATTTCTGTCACCACCAGCTTATAATTCTTTTGCTTACACCTGTAATGCACATTTCTTCGTGCCCTTTTTTTAAAAAGGTAAATTTGAAGAAATGTTCTCTGAAGGCTAAGCGGAGTCCTCTGACACAGAACAGCAGTCTAATGTTAGGGAATAATTTTAACAATAGACCATATGGGAGTCCTAAACTAGCAGGCTTTTATTATTCAGAAGGCGGAAAATGTGGTTGGATATTCAATTGATATACAGCATAAACGAGAGCCACAAGCCAGCTTTGCTTGAGCTGAGGGGATTCAGATGGTCTTTTGACTGTAATAACTTAACGTTTTGGCCTGGGTCCATAGAATGCATCCCAGCTGCTGGTTGTAAGCCAAGAAATAGTACTCAGTGGTTTTGGCTACTTGCTCCATCACTCTCACATTGCGCTTACCCTATACTCGGTCCCCGATTTCAAAATTCATTCTTTCTCCCTCCCTTTGCCCCTTTTTCTCTTTCTTCTTCTCCTCCCTTCCACTCTCTTTGTCCCTTCCTCTCTCATGCTCTTTCTCGTTCTCCCTCCCTTTTTCTTGGGTCCAGTCTTCCTTTCCTTCTCTTTCTTTCTCTGTTTTTGATCGGAATAGACCTTTTGTCTCCGCAGTCCTACTTTTCCATACAAATGCTTTGTCCTTTGTGCTTTCTGCAAAATGTTTTCCTCATGTGCAATTCTGTATGGAGAGCTATGCTGTGGTGTGGCAGGCAGGCACTAAAACCAATATTGAAATGAGATGCGGGTTGCCTTAACTTTAAATTTCAGTTATTGTGCACAGTTGAATCTTTTCACTGCTAGATTTGCTCCGTACTTCACTACTGATATATGCACACTGCGTCTCTAAAATGTTCCACAATCTTTCCAATCTTTTCTTTCATGGGCGTCATTGTTTTCTCCTTCACTGCGATCCCATCCTGAAAATGGGTTCCTTGAGGTATGCACAGCCATTTCCTTCCCACCCAACACATATGTTGAATGTGTATGTGAGGAGATGGGAGTGAACTGCACCCACTGTGCACACCCCTAAGAACCCATGTGCTTGCTGGCCACACAGCTCAAGAGCTGTTAAAAATGAGAAAGGGCCCAGTGGGTGCCGGAGGGCACGACCGGGCATAGGGCCAGCTGGCGCAGACCTGCTTCCTTACCCTGTTCAACAGCTAGGCCTGGCCCCTCCCCTCCAGAGACAGTGGTCTCTTGTGTGAATTTGAACAGCCAGTGGGGGGCTTCTTTTCTTTTCTGTCTGCCACATGATTGGCAAAAGGCACCAGATCCCATCGTGGAAGCTAAGCAGGGTCAGTCCTGGTTAGTACTTGGATGGGAGACTGCGAACGAACACCAGGTGCTACAGGCTATATTTCAGAGAATACTGGAGCAAATATAAAAAAATGTGTCAACCTGGCACGGAAAAGATTGTAACGCTGGAGCTGGGGGAACTTACTTGAGGGGAGGGTATTTCAAAGTTGGGATGCCACCACAAAACTTGGCAGCCTTGTTCTGTGTATTTAGCTTCCTGTCCAGGCCCATCTACACTGGTAGCCCATCCTTGTCGCAGTGAATTTTACAAGGTAACCACGCAATGTGTGAAGAATGCATTTTGTCCCTCCTGAACTCACCCCACTCTGCTTCTAGTTTTCTTCTTCTGGAGTTCCCTTTTTCCTGCTTTGGCGTTTGGAACAGCACGCCTTTCTTTATTCTCGTCCTCTCTCTCCCAACCAGGTCCCCCAAAACTCCTTTTTCTTGCCCCAGCCACCCAAATATATTGTGGTGACTTTTGTTTTTTAAAAGTGCTACTTCTGTGGCCGGAAATCTTGCCGGACCTCCTTGGAATATGCATGAGTGCTACCCGCCCCAGGTGTTAGCCCGTGTGCCCCCTTCTCACATCCGTGCATTGCCTGAGGGGGTGAATTTCTTCCCACTAGCCTCCCACCACTGTCATGGGAGCGGCAGCAGCCCAAAGTACTTTCCCTGCTCTGAATTCTTGGATTGCATCCGGAACACTGTAAAAAGTTCCCGAGAAGCCGGTCTTGTCCACGTTTCAAACTCTGCTCTGAAGTGATTTATCTAGTTATATTTATGTCCTGCAGGTGGGTTTCTGTGAGAAACAGGATATTTAGAGTCAGATAGCTGTTTGGTCTGAACCAGCAGGGTTTATTCGAGTAGAGTAAACATTAAAGCCTAGTGGTCAAAACATGCCAAGAGAAAAAACCATCCACTTGTTTTGAAGATGAAAAATACAAGTCTAGATCTCCAAAGTTCCAGTTCACCACTCTGACCGCATCGCAGGGCTCTTTGTGTTAGTGTAATACCTTTATTACACCGACCAAAAGCAATGTATGCAGACTTTCAGGCTCTGAGTCAAAGTCTTCTTTTTTTAAAAAAAAGAATTAAGTGGGGAGGAATGGAGGGAAGTTGGCTTCATTGAGTCATGAGGTCTTGGGAGGAAATGAGAAAGCTTGCAATATTGTAGTGGAGCCAGGGTGTTCTGGGGGCCAAAATATGGTACTTCCTGATTCCCAGTGATGATGGGGCCATCTGACACCCCTTTGTGCTTCCCTGTTTCTTCTGAACTTAACTGCAGTCCTCAGAGTGTTGAGTGGTGGAATGATTTTTTTCTTATAAATGACATTATATCATTGGGAGGTATCCCACTAATGATGAAAAAGCATTTTGGAGTGGCTTTGTCTTGTGTGGGTAATCAAGACCCATTAGCCCTTCTAAAGACCTGCTCCTAGGGGACATTAAACCTACTGGAGCCAGCTGGTTCACGTGGGATCACCACAGCTTGCCTGCATTTTTCCACTCTTGTGAAGCGGGCGGCTATGGGGCTGCCGTGGCAAGGACCTGCACCTCCAGCAGTTACTACCACACAACTGGGAAGGGAAACTGCCAACATTCAGATATGACTTTAGCAAGCGATGTCCATAGTGGTGGTTTTACCTGTGCGTTAAGGCAGCTTGGCAACAGAACTGGGATACAGAAAGTGGCTATATACCATTTCAGGCTGCTGGCAAATATGTCATTTTTGAATTTTCACCCTTCGGAAGGGGAACTGTCTTAAGTCTCAAGCTCCACAGGGAAAAGATCCTAGCCTTGCCTGCTCCTTGCTGGGCTAGCTTTCTACATGCAAGGAGTGCTTGGGATTGTTATTTTGAGAGCTTGGATAACTTCTTGGATCCATCTTGCTGGGTAGGGGATTCTGGGAGAGGTCATCCAGAAAGTAACTTTTCAAGCTGATTGTTTTTTTTACATTCCCAGAACATTTAAAATGGATTGCCCCTTCCCGCAGTCTAGAATGGTATAGTCCAGTTTAGGAAGTTGTTCAGAGGAGTGCTCTAATGTAACATAGACTGTTTCCTACCATATATGATCAAGTATGAAGGATTCCTTTGTATGTATAGTCCGTCCAGGGAGAATCGTATATTTTTCTACCTTAATGGAATAGGAACAGTGGTGTGAGACCTTCAGTTTGTTAGATAAGCATTTGAAATCTGTGTGCAAGCTTTATTCTAACTGTTAAAAGTTACTATAACTGGAGTTGTAGCAGCCCATTCCTCATTCTTTCAGCATAGGGGTCAAGTCTTTAAAAAGTCCTTCTAGATGAGACCCAAGAAATGTTTAATGGCTTTCATAGTCTCAGGTTCATCTTTGTAACATTATGTTTAATGAAAAAAAAGCAAATGCCAACCAGTCATTGAGTGGGATACAGTCTTCTCAGGGTTTTCAAGTGATGAAAGTCTGAGCAGAAGCTTTCATGGAATCCATCCACTTCATCTGATGCATCTGAGATCAAAGGAGCTCATTTCTACCCTTAAAAAAAAAAGTAGAATTGTGTGTATATGTGTGCATGTTACATGAAAAAGGGGGCTTTCGGTATCTCCCCTGACAGTTACAAACCAAATGTCCCTTAGGAACGATCAGCTTGGATTCATTTTCACTGCCATTAATTTTAAGGGGTTCATTACAACAAAGCCCGGAAGATGGGCCCCTACAGTCTTTTTTTTTGAAGTGGGGGTGGAGGCAAGTTGTATCTTAATTTGGAGGGAGTCTTAGAAATACTAGTTGCCTAAGTGCCCTAAAGGCCCAAGATCTTGAAAGCTAAGCAGGGCCAACTTTGGCTGGTACTTGGATGGGAGACCGCCAACAGATTCCAGATGCTGTAGGCTATATTTCAGAGGAAGGAACTGGCAAAATCACCCCTGAGGATTCCTTGCCCATGAAAACCATATAAAATTCTTGGGATTGCCATAAGTCAGCAGGCCACTTGTGTGCACATACGCACACACTTAGGATATGTTATCAAAACTGGGCTTCAGTGTGCTTGCTCTGGAAACAGTGCTTGTCTTAAGGATTTTCAATAAATATTTGGGTTTTAATTTACAGGGTGCTGGGTCTAAAAGCAGTTCCATTTCTAGCCTATCTAGTACATTTTAAAGAAAGAAATCAGGAAGGAAAAAAATTACCCAGGCATGGCACATTGCGTGCAAACTTGTTATGCTAGAATTGTGTTTGAAATGGGGATGGTATGTCATCTTTGGGTTTTTCTTGCATCCACCAAAAAGGCTGGTCAGCTAAACGAAAAGCAAGCAGGAATCAGATGGCTTATCAGAGGCTGAGGGTGTGAGGTGTTGCCACTTAACAGTGAGAAACTTGGTGGGCAAGGGCTGGGCTGTAATCTAGTCAAGATCCTTTGTGACCCTCACCCCACCCCCTTTGCATACCATCCGCCTGACACTCTTGTGGAAAGACAAAAGGAGCTGATTTCCAAATAGGTCTTGCTCGCTGCCTGGCTGGCTTGCTCGCTCTCTCCGTTCTCGGCACTTGAGTACAGGGGTGGGAACCTGCGGCTTTCCAGGTGATGGGGAACTCCATCTGTGGTCAGGGATGGTGAGATTTGTAGTCCGACACTGGGAAGGCCTTGGCTCCCCCATCCCTGCTTTTGGGGGTGCTAATGGAAAGGAGGTGGAAGGGCTTTGACTTATTTGTGGTGTTCACTCATGAGTAAAATCAATTGAAAGTTGACTTTTCTCTCCCTCTCTCTTTCTCCCTACAGGTAATGTTGCATGTTGCCCCAGGGAAAATTCCCCCTGTTGGTAGCTGAGGTAAGAAAAATTTGTATTATATGTTTAAAATTACTTATTAATAGTTTCTCACATTCTCCTGAGATGGAGGTGCTGCATGCCATGTTCCCAAGGTTATTCTCATCTATCACTTTGTGATACTCTCCAGCCACCCTTCTTGTTCCTTTCAGGCAAAACAGCTCTCTGATGGAAGGTGAAATGTAAAAATTTTTGTCATTTCAACAGGGGCCTCTGGGCAGAGTGTATGGGCTCATTAGAGTTGGCACAAATTTGTAGCTCAATCTTCATGTTCCCAGCATCCTCTAAGCCACTTGAACCAGCATCTGGTCATCCCGAGCGGGCACAGTGATTTGGGATTATAAGTGGTTGACCTGCCGCAGCATGTGGCAGACTATAGCACCTAGTGGGATGATGGTAGTTGTAGTCCATCCCTGGACACCAGTAGGCTGGGAAAGCCGCCATACAGAGTTCAGTGTTGTCTTTTGGCCATTGCATATTAAAACATAAGGGTACATAGTAGTCCATGTAGTGCAGCATGGTCACATCATAGCTGGTGGCTCTCCAGGGGTTGTGTCACTTGTTATCTGATCCTTTTAAACTGGACCAGGAATTGACTGTGAGACTCATCTTCTGCTTGCATAGTAAGTGTTCCTACCAGAGAGTTATGGCCTCTCCTTCTGCATTACGTTTGTGCGAATCATGATGTGCAAAGCGCATTTGAGTCTAGATGATGGGAGTTTCAGGCATGGTTGCCGCTGGAGTTGCCAGGAACTGAATTCTGGTGTCTAGCAATGAAAGCCTTTGCTATAGTTCTCACAAGTGGCGGCTGAGAAGTTTCTTTTCTGGCAGCACACAGAGTGAGAAGGTGTCTCTCTCAAAATCATTGTTTGCTTTGTAAGAGCTGGAATTCAGTATCTGGGTCCTGGTTTAGGGATGGATGTCACTATATGGACACACATGTTCTGCTGCTTTTAACGGCTTCTAAAGAAAACTCTTAATCAGTTAACACATACAGAAAGACTATGGCTACTTTCCCCCTGCAGTTCAAGAAGTGCAAAAAGGTTCTGGCAACTAGATACAGTGACTGGCTACCAAGCCCAGCCAGACCTTGTGACCTTCTGAATGAAGGCTTTATTTATTTTTTGTTATATGTTTATTTCAGTATATTTTAAGAAAAGTCTCTGTTCCATAATGGTTTTACTGTTCTGCTTTTGAGCGATAAAATTAAACATTATTGTACAAGCATCAGGTAGAAAGGACTGTTTGTGCATTCCATTTCATAACGTAGTGTATAATTCTAGCTTATGGTCTTTTTTATTTACAGTAGGAGTAGGGAAAGTTTAGCCCTCCAGGTGTTGTTGGACTACAGCAACCAGCACTCATAGTCAGCACAGCCAAGGGCAAGGAATGCTGGGAACTGTGGTGCAGCAACATCTAGAGGGCCACACTTTGCATAGTTGACCATGGCAGCAGTACCCAACCAAGTTAACATTGGCCAAATTGCACTTTCTTTAAAATAAAAAAGGAAACTCCTGAGCCCTCTAAAGGGCAGTAATGGGAGACCCAAATTTCCACTGGTTGGCTATTCCAGAACTGCATCTTCACTGAGAGGATCATATGTTCCATGTGCACTTGTCTTGTGGCCGAGAATTAAGTTGTAGGTATAACCCCAAGAAGTAACAAGCTCTTCTAGTGTATATGCTGTTTGTATATAGTCACGAACATATATGAATAGGTTATATATTTGTAAATTTACCTCTGAAAATCAACATGGCAGAATACTTGGCAAACTCCACGGAGAAGCCTGTTTTAGACTAGGGTGCGTGAAAGGCAGCCTTGCTTATACAGTACAAGCTTGACTGGTTTGATCCCATCTTCAGTCAAGGCTCTTCTTCATCTTCCCACTAAGCAAGACAGGAGGCTAGCAGGCCATAACCTTGTTCTGCGGTGGCATAAAATTTCTCACATATTAGGGTCCTGTCCCATCGGACTGCTGTATTCTCAGTCTTTACACAAGTGGCGTCCTTTCAGAGGGGTTCCTGTGTGAATACCAGAATTCTGCTTACAGGCTTTTCTCTCTGAATGTTATGCTCACGTGGGAGAGTCACTCTGTCTTCCAACATGTGCCTCACTCGGTGATGATAGAGAGGATCGCTAGTCATGTCAAAATCTTGTCCTTGTGTCCTTCAGTCCCATATACTGCATATTGTCCATTGTCACTGCTGGTTTACAGTTGAAATCTTGGTCTTTGTGATCCTTTTGATTCCAAAAGCATTTACAGCCAGTGAAAACATTTTTCAAATCGGGGAGAGAGAAAGCTACACAGTTGATGCAGGGGAGCCAATAATTCAGGTAAGGAGCCCATATGTGAAATCCATAACCAAGATGTTATTTAGTGCTGGTTGCCATGGGAATGTTTTGGCCAGCGTAGATTCATCCTCTTGGGCACTTTCCTGCACATTTCCTGCAGAGAGCATGTGTTACATCTTTCTATCCAAGAGACACATGTTTCATATTTTCCCATAACCTTCTCCTGACCCTTTTGGCTGAGGAAAGGAAATGCAAGATGGGACTGTCTCCCCCCATTCCAATTGTGATTACTTACACAGAATGGAAAAATCCTGTGCTGCTCTCTTGTTTCCCCCTTCCACTTTTGTGTGTGTGTAATATTTCTTGAATCCATAAACTGTTGTGAAGGGTCAGCCAAGTTACAGAGTAGTTCTACACCACTCCTGAGATGATTGCGTGTGGCTTCTCATTCGGGGCCTGTTTCTCTTCTCCTAGACCTTAGTATGAAAAACATAACTAGTGGCTAGCTCTGGAGTAAGGTGAGCAAAATTAAATGATCGTCTGCAAAGGCTAGAGACGCATACCTTGGGAGGACCAGTTAGTTCATTTCTTTTGTGGGTGCCTTAGTATTTCGTAGCAGTGGCCAAGGTGAATTCAAAGTAAAAGCCCATGGACAAGATGTTCTGCAAGGTCTATAGCTGTGCCCTAGAGATGGAAAATAGCTAGCGTGTCACACAGCATGAGCTTTAGTAAAAATGGAAAGTAGCATTGTCTGTGACTCTATTTGGACACAGAGGGGGTTACACTGTTTCTTGGCATCTCTGTGGTAAAAACCCGATGTACTTTGGAGTAGAGCTCAGTTTTAGATTATAGTAGGAACCGTCCTGGTCTATGGCTAGTCTTTGCCTATGAGGGAGTGTGTCATCTGTTTCATGTGAACCTCAGCCTAATTTCAGATGCCCCCACAAAAAGGATCGCTTTAGACTTCTGATAGGAGAGATCTGTTCCAGCAACATGTTTTGTAAGGAGGAAGAAGGGCAGGAAAAGAAATAAGAGGGAGTGGCAAGAAAAAAAAATTTCACGGTAGCCTCACCAAATGCCAGCGTGTTGTTCCTGACAAGATTATTTACTCCTTGCCAAGCGATTCTGTGATGTGCCTCAGCCTTGCTCTTGCTAGTGCCTTCTATCTGTGTTGGAACTGTAACACCAGTCAGTCAGGGAATTGTGATCTTGGGACTGTGTGACTTACACTACGGAGACAGGGGAATGAATGAATCTCTCCTCTTGTTTTAAAAGAATCCTCATAGCTAGAAAAGTAGGTTATAAGGATGAAGGATTTGTGGCCCGCCTTTTCCTCATCTGTTTGTATTCCAAGTACACAGATTCTTTTTTAGGTGAGGAGCATACAGTGGGGCAACTCTTTACTGCCAGCATTCTGAAATAGACCTCTTTTGGTCTTGTGTGTGCACAACTGTGTGGGACATATAATGTGGCTCTTAAACAAGTGGCATGTTGCAATTAAGACATATACAGAGCTTGGGAAAGTCACGTTTCTAGACTACAGCTCTCATAATCCCCCAGCTAGTGGCCGTGCTGGCTGGGGGATGCTTATGAGAGTCATAGTCTAAAAATAACTTTTCCAGGCTTTGGATTGTCATAGTTTCTTGCCAAACTGTATTCAGGAGTTACATATTTCAGGAGCAGAGAGGTGACAGATACACAGTATAGCATATTTACAACTTCACAAGCATTGGAAATTACAGCCTCATGAACTCTATGAGGAAACCTGTGGTAAAACAAATCAATATGTGTTTGTCATTGAGATGTATTCCATCTGAGATGTCAGACCTGACCACGGTGCCACATGCTTTAGTTACATCCTGCAACATGCTCTACTTGGGGCGGCCTTTGAAGAGTGTTTGAAAACTTCAGTGGGTCTGAAGAGCTACAGCCAGGCTGTTACCAAGGGCTGGCTACAAGGAGAACACAATCCCATTACTGTAGCTTGCCGTCTTTCCACAAACAAATGGACCTTTATTTTCCAGCAGGTCTTTTAGAACTGAGTTTTAGGGGAAGTAGGCCAGCATGGTATAGTGGTGTGGGCATTGGTCTACAACTCAGGAGATCAGGGTTTGATCTCCTGCGGGTGACCTAGCGTGCATCACACACTCAGCCCCAGAAAACCCCATGATAGTTTCACCTTAGGGCTACCATAAGTTGGAGTTTACTTGAAGGCATACAACAACAACAGGCTTCTATAGTGTGGTGGATTTGTATTTGTTGTTTTCAGTGACCTTTGTTTTAATTGGTTTTTTTTTTTTTTTTTGGTACCTTAATTACTTTCTGACTTTGGTATGCCATAAAGTCTCATTTATTTATCTATTTATTTATTTATTCCCATCCAGGCATTTTCGCTTGCTTGCGGCAAAACAGGTTTGAGATCAGAGTGCTTTGCTGTAGTGTATTGAGTTGGAATATTATGCTTTTGAGGCATATCGGTCCTACCACCACTTTGTTTCGTGTGGAATCCTGGCCTAGGAAAAAGCCTGCCCTCTGCAGGATGAATCCAGTGATTGGGAGTGTTGCTTTTTAAAACTACAGTTCCCAGAATTCTGCAGTTAGTCAGTGGTAGAGCAGCACCTACTTTGCTGTGGATATCAAAAGGAACAAGCAAAAGGTGATAGAGAAGGTCCTGTCTGCTGAGATCCTGGAGAGTTGCTGGGGTCAGCCAGAATAGGCGTAATTGGGTAGATGAAGAAATAGTCTGCCCCGGCATATGGTACCTTTCTATGTTTCTTCTGGCCTGGCATGTGGTACCTTTGTGTGTTTCTACAGCTTTGTATGTCTATGTCCAGGTAAAATTGCATCCTGCAAAGAGCAGCCATGGGAACTGTGTGTAAGACTGACTGGCAGAGGAATTCTTCCCCAATTGGGCAGACTCTCATGTTGCAGAACATGGAAAATAGTTACTTGTTTAGACCCTTGGAATCCCACAACCAGCGTAGCTAGTATAAACAAGTAACTTTCCAAGCTCTGTCTTATTGTACTAAGGCTTTTTCTTCATTATGTTAGGTTTTGTCTTCTTCTGTAGCTCTTTCTCTACCTCTGTACCTTTGGTTATTTGTGTCTATGACAGAGTCAGATTTGAACACTAACATTTGCCAAGCCAACATTATTGGTCATTTCCCCCCTTTTCCCCCTTTTTCTTTTCTTTTCTTTTCTTTTTGCTTTCTTGGTTTTTCCTTTGAATCACGTGAGCAAGACTTCCACCTTCCTTTAAAAATTATCCTGGCATACACAGTTTGAGCCATTTTGTTTACCTACCAGATTCTGCCCTTTGCAGTTTTTGTGTGCCCCTTCCCTATACAAATATTCATTTTGGCAACTCTGTTTGAAATGTTGCTTCCTTTTCACATCACACCCCACCGTGGTTTCCAGAGAGGCTCATCACTTGAGCCAGAATTTGTCTTCATTTAGCTTGTGTGTGAACTTCCCACCCTGTTCCAGCTTACCCTTTGCATTAGTGGATAGTATCCCACAGCATTATCTGTTCCAATCAGCCTTTCTTTCCTGGAAATGGGTATTGGCAGAAGTAGGGGAATAAGTTAATGCCTTTCTCTGGCGTGATGACCCTGCAGAGGTTTTGGCCTACAGCTCTTTATCAGCCCTTTTGGCACAGGCAGTGGTGACGGATTATGGGAGCTTGTGTCCAAAATATCAAACCTCCCATGACTTAGCGCCCTCCGGATCTTTGTACAACAGCTTCCATCACCCTGATCCTTTTCACTGCTGTTTTTGCCCTAATGAGTTTGTTAGAGAGTGCTGCGTGTCACTATTGTGTACTACATACTCTCACACCTTACCGCTACACCATGCTGGACCCACCGGGTTCCATCCGGTTTCAGAAGCTAAGCAAGGCTGGGCCTGGTGCTTGGATGGGAAACCTCCAGGGATCTTCAGGTGTGTGTGTGTATATGTGCCTTCAGGTGCCCTGTAGACTTCTGGTGACCCCATAAATTTTGTGAGGTTTTCTTAGGGAATATTCAGGGGTGGTTTTGCTGCTTCCTTCCTCTGAAATATAGTTTACAGCACCTGATACTGAACTGTATGGACCAGGGGGGGTCTGACTATGTATAGAGAGCACCACCCTATCCTATCCTATATAACTTCTAGCTGTAAATGATTTCCTTTTTTCGCATCACACCCCTCCATCACTCCTGTGAAGGTTGCACGTCAGGCCAGCCATTTGCTTTCTCTCGAGTGGGTGTGGGGAGGAGGGGTGGCGGTGGGTGAGAAAAAAAGACTGTGCACATTCTTGCACACTTTTGGAGCACAAATGTTCCGTTGCTTCAAACATTCTCTGAGGTCATAGGCCGAGAGGGTGCTGTGTGCTTTTGAAAATAACTTCCCTTTTGAGGGCAGTTATCAGATACCCCTATGGGGTGAGCTACAGCTGGTGCGCCTTGGTACTAACATAATCCTTAGAATGGTGTCTACAGGACACAAATGCTCCCCCTCAGTATATTTAAAGGGACACACCTGTTTGGTGACAGCTATGAGATGCCTTGGGAAGGGAAAGGGATTTGATTGGGGAAATGAAAGGGGTTTGTTCCCTTTTAACCCATATTTTGTGGATGTTCGTCCTCCTCTTCCTTCACATTTCTGTGAAAGCAGAAAGCAAGCAATCTCCCCAAATTCTCCTCATTTTTTTTCCAGCTAGAAAAAATGAGGAAAGGTGGGAAGGAATGTTTCTGTAAAAGCTTGGAAGAGAATTTAAGGGTAAACAACAAACGTCTTCACCAATTTGGGGATGTGCTCAAAATGCACTTAGAGAATTCCTCAGAAAATCACTTTCAAGAATTTCTACACATCTATGACAACCTGGTGTTCTCCAGATGCATTGACGGACAACACCCTTCATTCCCATCATGCATGGTCACTATAGTCCAGTGTATCAGGAGGGCACTGAGTTGAGAAAGCCGGGCTTAAGGCAACTCATTCTCAAATTACACCCCTCACTCTTGGATTATTTGAGCCAGTGCTCCCAGTCAGCAGCAGTTCTTAAGGGATGTGCTCACAAAATATCTCCCTGTCCTTTTCTGTAGCCAGACAAAATCTCTGGGTTGAAAATAAATAGCAGTTTTGTATTCCCACGGGGATAGTGATCCAGCTGTGTTGCTTCAGGGAGAGATGCTGAGCACACTTTGTCTTGGCCCAAGCTAAACTTGCATCAAATCTGCATTTGGATGTTATTAATGTGAGTTGAGGGTTAGCTGTAAAAAAAATAAATGCAAAATGTGCTTCTGAGTATGTTCAGGGTACAGGCCTCCCAAATACATATGACAGTGTATGCATTCGTTTGAGTTCTGTCCCACTTTTCAGCAAAGATAGGCATGGAAAACAGTATTAAAAGCAATTTAAGTCCATCATAGAATTGTAGTATAAGAAATGAAAGAGAATGCAAGTGTGTGCCATGGCAGTTTTGTCTGGGCTCTGAGAGTTACTGAGCTTAATCCTAGGTTCTGGGCTCTTTTCTGCAGAGGTAGTTGCTAATGAATGTTGGAGGGAGGTGTGATGGTAGAAGATGCTAGGCCTTAGCATCAGGGATTTGGTGTCTGCTCTTCTGGACTCCAGGCCTAAGTAACTTCTGCAAACAATGGAAAATCGGCAGAAAGGGATACAAACACACACATACATGCACAAAAGTCCTTCTCTTTCTTTCTCTATGTGGCTACATTGATAAGAGAAAGGTTCCCTGTAATTTAATTTTGTTTGTATGTTTGTTTCTGTAAAAATCTCAATAACATCTGAGTGGAATCTGACTAATATTCCCCTCATTAAGAAAAAACAGTATCTAGAGTATGGAGGGATGGAGACTACCCAAAACTTCCAAATCAACTAAATGCATGGCAATTTAAACAAGAAGACCAAAAGAGACATTTTTGAGCTAAGTGGGTTGTCTTAATCCTGATTATAAATAAATTCAGATGTTTCCAATGATTTGATTTTGTTTGATGTGATTTTCACCTTTATTGATTTATTTGCCTAAAGTATTTTACGTCACCTTTCAGCAAAACCTATTGGGTTAGCATGTGAAAAAAGATGCTATGTGCCAGTCTAAAAAGATAAAATCGGCATTTAAAACAAGCTGAGCAGAGCAGCACCCTGGACGATGAACATAAACCTGAATCCTGTCATTAATCTGAATTGGAGGGGACACATTGAATCGGTGAGATTTACCTGTGTGTTGAGTCACCATTCAAAAAGTAATTCAGGGCTAACTTGAGAGAGATTCAGACCAAAGTATTCAGGTTTATATTATGGTTGGATTGTTTCATTTTGGGTACTGTTTATTATTACAATTATAAACGGTCTTGCTTCCCATGAACTCAAGGCTTTCTTCTTCGTACTGTCTCATGTATTGCAGCAGCTCCAGTGTTGAAACTTTTAATTGTGGCATCCTGTTAAGAGTTTCAAATATTTTCCTCCTAAAGTGGAAAAAAAAGAATTAAAAACAGAAGCTTGCATTAACTTTTGTACAGAAGTGTGAGTGGACTTCTTAAAGCACTGCTGTTCTGTAAGTTGTGTCCCATGTGCATCTTCATTTAGCTTGACATCCTCTTAGTTAGTCCCAAATAGAGCAGACCCATTCGATCAACTGTTGAATAATGAGTCAACACATAGGTAGATGTCACTAATTAAGTGAGTCTACCCTAGACAGGCTTTACAATAGGATTTAGGCCTTGGTGTGTTTGAAAATCTCTTTCAGTTGTCTTGATCTTGCTAATTCTTTATAATCTTGCCATTTAAAAAAAAAGATCATGTTTTGTCTTTATTCCTGTCTATAGTTTGGAAAAGTGACTTGTCTCCACTATAGTTTGTAGAATCCTCAGCCAGGTAGCCAGTGACTGGAGAATTCTGGGAGTTGTAGTTCAGAGAAGTATCTTTGAGAGTATTTGCTTCTGTCCCTCCCTATTCAAATACAATAGAGATCAGTCCCAGTTTCTGTTTGTTCAGTTCCATCACCGCCCCACACTGTTATTTGGGAGTTCGTGTCTCTCTCTTTTCTCTTTTTTAAAGCTTGCAATGGGATAGCTAATCAGTTTGATATAAGGAGCTTAACTGGTGTTTACTGGGATCATGGGACTGAAAGCCCTAAAAAGTCAACTCCTAAATACCGTCACAGAAACCAGATGCCATCTGTAAGCCTGCCCCTGCTTTGCCATGGAGGCCAAACTGGTTTGGCTTGCCTGTTGGCTCGGCCACAACCCTAAACATGCTAGTGGGGAAAAACAAAAATCCCCTCTTCACTAAATTGTGTAACTGCTTCAGAAGTCTAAACCTGCATCTGCTGCCATTTTAAGTCTACAATGTATGCCGCAATATTTATTTTTAAAATATGCTGTGTTAACAGGCCAAAGAGCTTCAAGGCAGCCTAATTCCCCCCTCCCCTCAAAAAGCGCTATGTCGCAGCAGATTCAAAAACCTTATAGCTCAGTCATATTCCTGTGTGTGTGTGTGTGTGTGTGTGTGCGTGCGCGTGCAGCTGGTCTTCCCAGCATGTACAGAGAACGAAAAGTCCAGATCAGGTTCAGTTGAATTTCTTCAACATTTATACTATAATTTTTCTCTGAGAAGCTCAAGACAGAGGCAGATGCCTTCTTCCAATACTTGTTTTCATGGACAGAAAGCTAAGTGTAGACCAGCTGAACCAGGGTGATGTAGTGGTCTTGAGTGTTGGACTACGATTCTGGAGACCAGGGTTGGAATCCCCAGTGGGCCCGGACATCCGCTGAGTGACCGTAGGCAAGTCACACTCTCTCAGCCTCAGAGGAAGGCATGGGCAAAACCCTTCTGAACAAATCTTGCCAAGAAAACCCTGTGATTGAGTGAAGCAGGAACGCCATCAAACAGAAGAAGAAAAACATCTAGCTTCTTGATTTCCTTGTTTTCTGATTTCCTCCATGTGAACTGTTACAACAGTAAAACTTCAAAGTTTCGTTATCAACAACAACAACAAAGAACCAACAGAGCTACCTTCCTTTTGAGTGTGGTGATAATGAAACTTTCAAGTTTTACTGTTATAACAGTTCACATGGAGGAAATCAGAAAACAAGCAAATCAATCAAGCAGAAGCTAGGTGTTTTTCTTCTTCTGTTTGATGGCGTTCCTGCTTCACTCTAGCTGGTAGTTTAAGTGTTAATTTAGACATGCAAGATTGTTTGTATCTCTAATTAAAAAAGGAAGGTTGCATTTTAGTTAACCAAAGAGCTGTCATTAAAGCACAAGTGGGCTTTCCAAGTCTAAATCTCAGCAGGAAGAAATCAGCGTCATTGAGTCCCAAAAAGTTTACTCTAAGTTAAATTCACAGGCTTTAGAGTCAAGTCCTGTAAACTTAGTTGCACAATATTATTAATGGTTTGGAGTTTTTGGACGTCTGTTTTACGATAGAGTTTTGTGTTGATTTCTTTGACATAAATAAGAGAAAAGAAGGATGTGGAACATGGCTGTGGATTCTCCATAGGGATATGTGACTGTGGAGGTTGTCATTACACACTCCTAAGTTTGCAAATAGACCACTATATCACTGAAGCCTGAATGCTTTTCAAAGGAGGTGGTCTTATTAACAAATCCATGCTTTATATATTTGGCTGTGTCATCTCCTGTTACCATATGTGAGAACTGCTGGTGATTTGTTGTAAGGGTGTTTTGATGTCTCACCTGAAGATTTCAGAACTTTTGTAAATGCTTAATTCGCCACTGTGACATACTGAATTGCATTCAAGGAGAGTCTTTGTGTATTATTTCAGTATAGCTTTTAAACGTAGTTGAAAAAACCCTTTCTTGTCAGACATGATGTTTGATGTATCTTACAAGCTGGGTTTCCCAGGATTTCCCAATGAGCCAGCATAGAATTGCCATATATAGAAAAAGTGAGTTTTGAGATGGTCGATTTTTCTTGTTTTTATCCTTTTGCTTTCTTTCCTCTTCTCCTTCCAGTAGCAAATTAATCTAAGAATATGGTTCTATTTTTAAGACAAAAGAGATCTAAAATAACTGGATCTGATATCAACCCAGTTGGAGGTCACAGCTTTTATCAACATTTGGGCTTGGTGTCACAGCTAATGAAATAGCGCCTGATTTTTACCCTCCTTGTGACCGGAAATAGAAATTTCTTCCGAGTTTTTCTTTTCTTTTCTTTTTTAGCTGCCTGCTTTTGAATGCCAAGTATTTCTCAGCATTTTCAGCCCGTGAAAGAAGCCCTTCTTGCTTGTTCAACCCTCGGGGAGTGCAGGTGTACCTGGGTAGAACTTTTTCTTTTTAATCCTGTAGCTGTGGGAAGGGACTGTATTGGGGTAGGGTGGAGGTTTTTCTGCACATACCTAGGCGCCTCCCCATTTCTTTTTTGGCCTCTTCATTTAGGGGAAACAGCCAAGAGCAGAGCAAATATAAAAGGAAGACATAAATTTTCCATTGTTTGTTTTCTGCAAGTATGGCAGCTGCAGTCTGTGGAACAAAGGGTGAGAAAAGCTTCATTTGGCATTCATCCTTCTCAGTCCCTGAGAGCAACAGCAGTTCCCACCCTGCAGCTCCCATAATGTAATCTTTAGCCATGCCGACTAGGGCTTCTAGGAGCTAAAGTCCAAAAACATTTGGGGACCCAAGGTTGGGAGCCAGTGGTTTTGACTATAATTGATGTTGGCTGGGCACCAGCATGATGCAGTGGTTGGAGTGTTGGAGTCCAGCAGACTAGAGTTCAAATTCCTGCACAGCCATGGAAAGCCACTGGCTGGCCATTGGGCAAGTCACACTCTCTCTTAGCCTAGAGGAAGGCACTGGCAACCCTCCTTTGAACATTCTGTGTCCAGACAACACTAGGATATGGTTGCTGTAAATTGGAGTCAACATAAAGGCACATGGTTGAAGAATCTCTGACCCTTTAATTGGACTCAGATTCCCATCAGCTCCCACCAACCTGGATATTGGTTGAAGGATAATGTGAGTAGTTATTCATCATTATCTGAAGAACCACAGGTTTTCCACCCCGTGCCCTGTGATCTTAATGTCTCTGGTAAGAGTGGTCTGCTCCTTTCATAGCAACTCACTGGGTAGGGAAAGAAAAGGAGAGGACATGCCCTGTTTGTTCCATGACTCTGCCCCTTTGGGCTCTCCCTCCCCCAGTTCATTGCCAGCAGTCATTTCTCATCTGGTTATTCCCAAGGGCTTGCAGCCCTCAGTGGAAAAAGCTTCACTAGCCCTGGGCTAAGGTCTAGATCAGGGTGAGCAACTTTGCACTGTAGCCAGCTCTCCCGAGGCCACAATCTAGACTTGTTCGTTTCCATATGAATCTATTGTTTGGTGGTCTCCCACTTTTTATAATGTCCTGCTGCCTCCATTCTGAAAGACTGATACTCCTCTCCTAAGGCTTAGTTGGTGACAGCAAGGGCTTCATCCGACCAAAGGAGGCTGATATTTTAACCCCACCCTTTGGCCTTTGGTCCACTGAAACGTAGCCCTCTGAGAATTTCTCTTGGGTTGGGTTTCCCCAACCTGGACTCAATCACAGATGGAAATTGTGTAGCCTGTCTTACACATGCAGCTGCCAAGCTGTCTTTGTACCCTCTTAACCTTACCACCCCCCATTAATTTTACTTAAAAATGAGAGGTACTGTACATGAGATGCCTCCAGGAACAAGGATTCTCCTTTACAGCAAGGTGTACCTCTGTAACCAGGTCATGTTATTTGCAGAATCTTTTTTCCCAAAAGTAGGTACATGTTTTATTTTTTTCACACCAAAGATGCCCTTCCAGTCCCTTCCTGGTTCCCATGCAGGAACTAGTGCTCCTCACTTCTCAGCCGTGCCCGCCCCCCCAACATCCTCTGTTTTGTGTGAGAAGCTGAGAGAGACAAAGAGGGTGAAAAACAAAATCTACAAGGGCATCTCATAGAGCAGGTTGCGGCTAAAGATTTGTCCCGAGTCCACCATCTATTGGTGCAATAAAAGAACTTAACAAGTTGGCTATATTTGTTTAGGCAAGGCAAGCAAAACTAGAGATCCACGGAAGTTTAAAGCAGCTGCCAGATCTTGTGTCGGGGAAGCAAATATCTCCGTTTTCTTGGGATTGCAGCAGGGTATGTGTGTGTACATGTGTGTGTGTTGTCATGCCCTGAGATATATTGGTCGAAAAGCAGCTAGCCTAACAACTGGGGGGGCAGTTTTCCTGGGAGGGGGTGAAAAAGCTACCCCTTAGTTCTTTTGAATAGCATTAGTCCTATCTCATTGGGCAGTTTCCATAATAGCAAATTCAAGACAGAATTTGTTGATGTTCTCTACCAACATACCTATGACAGTTGTCTAGGCAGTAATCATGGGCAGCCTTCTCATAACACCCTGGCTCAGAGGATCCACCTAGAGCCAGGCAGTGGAGAAACAGACGGTTCAGTGCTAGGAAGCCTCATTCTTTCAGTGACTCATTTTCTGTCTTTCGTTCTTGCTGCTGCACTGCTCTCACCCTAACATATCTTGCAGGTTTGTTGTTAGGATGTGCAGGTCAGTAACATCTGAACAACCATGGGTTCCCCAGCCCTGAGATATATAATAGTCTAAAACTCAGCCTAGTTGCCTCCATATGTCCCCCCCGCCCCGCCACCACCAATAGCTAGAAAATTTCCAGAAATTTTACATCTCTGAGGATGATGCTTTGAGTCCTCTCCTACCGTTGCTGGGTAAGTGGAGGGGTCAGCATGTCATTATATTCATTTTTCATAAAGGGAACTTTGCAAAGCTGTGTTTCTAAATCCCTAGGGCTGAAGAGCTGGGACTAAATGTGTTTGTAAATAAATAAACTTTCCACTCAGCTACAAAGCTTGCTGAGAAACCCTGCTCTCATATCTTGCAGGTTTGTTGTTAGGATCATGTATGGGCAAAGGAGGTAGATCGTCTAGCAGTGTGGTGACGCTGTGAGAATGACATTAGGAGAGGTGGGCATGACCGAGGCTAAAGGCCAGTGTGGGGAGGCATTGGATGTGGCCATGTAAGTTCCCCAAAGCAAGGAGAACTTAGTGCAGTGGGTGCTTAACCTTTTTAGAGGGTGGGGAGAATGTACTGAAAGCTATGGGCCGCTCCACAGAAAAATGCAAGTAAACAAATACACAGGCTTCTGCATACAGCTTGTTTTATTGCATGGGAAATGTGTTCCCTTTGCAAAGATGAGTCGGTAAATTTTAAAAAAGTCAAGATTTTTTACTGTAAAATTACTATGGGAGAAAAAAATCCAAATGGAAATCAAACCAGTTGTTCTGCCTGGTTCATGGATCCCTGAAGCACACCTATCTGTGGATCCCAGGTTTTGGACCCTGACGTAGTTGGAAGATACACAATACCAAAGGGTTCCACATCTGTTTTTCTGACAGGAGTTCACTTCTCCTCCAACTCCTTACAAGTAGAGGTTGCTTACAGACATCTCTGAAGTGGCAACCATCTTTTAAGCGTTCAAGGCACCCTCTTCAGCCATCTGTGAGAATTTTGCTGGGAGGAGGAGAGAAGGCCCAGGTCGGGACTTCTCTTAAACTCTGACCTACAGAGAGCATCTTGCCAGTGTTTGGTTTTGGCAAGTAGGTGATTGTTGCACAAACAGACCAATAAAAACACCATCCATTGACTCTGTACAGGTTTTATGAGTCTAACAAGCCATCCAAGTCTGGAGATCTCGTGTCATGTTTGCATAGAACAGTTTTTACACGCAGATCTACTGCCGTCTCCTTTGTAGAGGTTCGCTGAAGCTGTTCTCTAGGCAGTCTTCAGAGAGACTTTGGAAGCAAGGAACAGGGAGCAAAACTACTGTGGGTTGGGATCTGCTAATACACATGTATGTTCAGTCTCTGGTCAGTTAACAGACCTAGTGTGCATAGACTGGGCAAATCTATTATCATTAGTTTTCAAAAAAGAGATGCGGGTAGAAATTCTTTCCCGTCAGGTTTACCATTAGTTAGTTTTTGTTGCATGTCCAAAAATGACACAGTGACCTCTTTTAGTGAAACAGCCTGCTGCCTACACGTTTCCTGGGTTTTCTACACAATTCATTGTTCTAGCTTGGCTTGGTTTCTTCTGCCCTAAGCTCTGTCCTAGTCCAGAGGCTCCTACCGTGAGCATAAAAGTCTATAAATACTCTATAACAAACATTTTTTGGCTTTAATTTAGTTCTCTGCGAGCGTCTTTCTTTCCTTTTGTCCAACATTCTTATTAAAAAAGTATATTTTTAAGTCTTTTCTACCCACTCTTCCTCCAAAGAACATATGCCTGAGTTTTCTTCTTTTCCTTTCCCCTCTTTCCCCTTTTTCCTTTTGTTTCACACCCTTTTAAGATTATAAGCCCGAGGGAAGGGATTGTCTTGTCTTGTTTTTATTGATATGTAAGCTGCTCTGAGAGCTTTATTTTTTTCTCAAGTGTACAGCAGCACCTAAATGCTATAAAATCCTTTATTAGTTTTTAATAGAAATTCTTAGGCCAGAGGTTTTCATTGAGGGGATAAAGGTGTGTTTAGGTGTTATTACCTCAAATTATAGTAGGGATTCACCTCAGTTTGAGGTAATAAAACCTAAATGCGGGTTTATTAAAAGCTCTTCCTGTTAAAAATTATTTGAAAAGTAAAATTAATTCAATTTTTTCTTTAAAAAAAATGAAGTCTCTTCCATTTAAAAATTCCTGCAGGTGGATTGGTAACATCAAAGAGGCCAAGCTAAAGCTCATTTATTTGCCATGCTGTTTTTTGTGAGTGCAAAGATAAGTTTTCTGTGGAGGACACCGTCATCTGAGCCCCCAGTTGTTGCAGTGGGAAAGTGGTACATCCTGTGAGCGTCAGGCGGTAGTTCTGGAGAACATCTGGGTGATCTTTGATCCTTGAGATGTTCTGGATTATAGCTCCCATAGTCCCTTTGCTGGGGAGGGCTGAATGAAGTTCTAGGCCCAAATAATATTGGGGGTGGGGGCAGAGCTTCACTATTCCTGCTAGAGGTAGTTGAAGGAGAAAATGTATTTATATTGAGATATGGAAATACGTAATTCAAAGTGAGTGTAAATGAGGTGAGGAGAAGAAAGAAAGAAAGAAAGAAAGAAAGAAAGAAAGAAAGAAAGAAAGAAAGAAAGAGACTGCATTTTTAGTTTGTTGAAAAAAATGACTGGTTTTTCAGCAAAACATTATTGTTGAATATTTTTAAGAAAACCTCAAGAGTGTGTGTGTGTGTGTGTGTGTGTGTGTTCTTATTTTTGAAAGAGGTCCTCCTTGAAATGATTGGTCTCTTTTGTAGAATGAGGGTTGAGGGGGGCAGATCCTTTGGCGGGGAGAGCTGGGGCTCGGGATGGATACATAGGACTGTTTCTCTTTCTCCTGCGTTCTGATTTTTGAAACTTTGCATCCTTGAAGGCATTTGCAAATCTGGTAAATTGTTCAGAAACAAACTAAAATGAAGTCCCTGCCTATTCCCAGTTGAGGCAGAAGATAGTGGAGAGACCTGACGGTTGTTACATAAAAGGCTTGTGTGATGTTTGAAGATCCTTAACCTGAGCTTCTGGTTTGTACGCATGAGACGTAAGACAGCCTCTCCAGTGATACATCAGTGGTAGGTTCCAGTAACCATGCCACTGTTAACGTTTCTTTGTTCCCTGTAATGAAGCCTAGTCAGGGTTTGCAGCATCAAGAGCTTCATTAAATACCGGTATCTGGTTGAATATGGGCAAAAGCCCTCCCGCTTCACTCTTTCCCATTTCCCAAAGCTTGAGATGGGTTTGCTGAGTTTATAGCAACATTTGACTGTTGTCTTAGATGGTCTTTTTTTAAAAAAAATCTCTCTCTCTTCTTTCTTTTTCTTTTTAATGGATGTTTCGATTTTGATTGCGATTAATTGCATTTAACAGTGATCCCTGCTGGTGGTTCTTTCAGCCTCTGTGCAAGCCCCATTCTATTGATGGCCTGTTGTGATTTCAATGGAACACCATGGGATATCCCTGGCCCGTCGGGCAGCACTGGATGGAGGTGCCTTTAGCCCTTTGTACCTGGCATGGTAAGCAGCAACAAAGCGGGATTAACCTGCGTTCCTAATGCTCAGGGTCTCTCCTCATGCAGCAGAGCCGCCTTCATCCTTTCCACCTTTCCTTCCTCCTCCACCCCCCCCCGCTTTGATGCAGCTTTTGCACCAGTTAATTTTGCTTCTGTGTGTGTGTGTGTGTGTGTGTGTATGTCTTGGTCTTGCTTTCTTTCCCCATAGATTTGCTTTACCCAGACAGAAATTCAAGGCTTCATTGAGTTGCTGCCTTTTCCCCCAAAGCTGCCTTTGTGGGCTGTTTTTGGTTAGCCCTTCCTCCCTTGGTTATATATTGTCTTTGTGCATTGGCTTTTTGCTGTGCTCAAGAGCTAGGGGTGGGGAGACGTTTTCAGTCCAGGAGCCAAATTCCAACGGGGAAACCGTCTCTGGGTAGCATTCAACAGTGGCTGGGGCAAGATGTAAAACTGCCCAGTTTTGACATTTCCCCCACCAAACCTATGAAGCTTAGCTCAACTCTGTATATTCGGTTCTACACATCCAATATTTCACTAGGGCAACAGTTTCTGGAGCTGCAGACTAGAACTAGGTTCCATGAGACTGCATCCTGGATTGCACATAAGCTTTTATCTCCAAACACGGATAGCAGAAGGACCTAGCAGATAGGGAATCCCTGCGGATCAGATGAGGAACTTCTGTGGGCAGCTCTCACCGCTGTTCTGCTCCCTCCTTTCTTTATTAGAGCAACCTAATTTAGGGGAGAGGGGTTGAAAGATTTTTAATTTTGGCTATTGTGAAATGGAATCAGAAACCTGGGAAGATAACACTGTAAATCACCTAGACATCTTCCATCAGACCCAAACCTCCTTTTTTTGCCTATCCCAGTTCTGTCCTAGATCAGCGCCAAATACCGTAGTTGTATTGCCTACTGCTTAAAATGGCTTGGATTGGGTTTGGAAATACAGTCAGCCCTCCAAATCCGTGGATTCGGTATCCATGTATCAGCCAACAACGGCTTGAAAATATCCCCCCTCCCCCGCAAAAAAAGTCCAAAAAGCAAAGTTTGATCTCGACATCTTATATAAGAGACGTCATTTTACTACACTATTGTACATGATGGGACTTGAGTGTCCACGAATTTTGGTATCCCACGGTGGCGGGGGGAGGGTCTTGGAACCAAACCCTAGTGGATACTGAGAGCCTGCTGTAGAAATGCCTAGAAATGTTAAGCCTGTGCCTGAAACTGTCAAAGTTGTCTGGGAAAACATGATTATGAATATACACAGAGAGGTGGAATTTTTAAAAAAGTAGAAAGGAATCCCTCCCTCCCTCGAAACAATTCCTATTCTCTTTTGGCTATCTAGAAGTCAAAATAGCTTCCAGGGTACTTCGCTCTGTGGCACTTTGTAGGCCTCAGTTACAAACCCTGTTTGGGGACCTTGTTATCCATGTGTAGAAGATACTGCAGCATAAAAGGGCTGGGTTCCCTCAGTCTCATCTCTGCTCTCGTTGCATTGAAAAGTGGCACTTTGTCCTAGAAAATGCGGAGGCGCTCTACAAACCAGGCCTGTCTAGGCTTGGGGGTTGGTGTGATGTTTTCTCCCCATCTCCCACTCCCCTATTTTTTAGCATATGGTTGCCAAGGCAAGTCTGTGTATGGATACATGGGGGGGGGCTTCCTCCCCGTTCCTTTCCATTTCTTCTACTGAACAGATCTTCAAAATGTTACTTTTTTGGACTATAAATCCCAGGATTTCCCACCACCATGGATTCTAGCCATGATGACTGAGAGACTTGGGAACTGCAGTGGGGGGAAAAATGCTGTTTCTGAGCATCTTCTGCCTTAGATTTGATAAAGTTCTAGCCACTGGTGCAAGTGTAACTGTCTTCCAGGAGACGTGGAGGGTGCAAGCGATGCGAAGTCAGAGCCAAATCAATTTGGCAGAGAAACAGCGAGCTCCTGGCTTTTTTCCTATAGTCAGCAAATCCCACAGCAGCCGTCTGCTTTTCCTCCCACCCCCACTTCTTAAAATGGTTGTCACTGTTTGGTTTCCCTCACCCTGTTTGTGCCACTGAGCCTCAGATTTTTCACTGCCCAGCATCCTCTAGCATGCCGGCTTTAACTGTTCTTTCTGTGCAGAGTGAGGGGCAGCATTTGTTTCTGACGATGATTTCCTTTTCAGTCAAGCTCCTCTGGTTGTGAGGTTATTTTGCCTTGACTTGACGATTCTGTGACTGCTTCTCTGTCTCTGAGTATTGAACTCCTTGGATTTGTAACTGTGGGAGCCAGGACTTGGTCTGGAAGCTGCACCTTTGTTGCTCTGTTCATTTATTTAAGCACCTTTAGCCCTGGCTGTCCAGCCCGAATGGCTGTCAAGAGTGGCTTGCAATTGCATCAGATCAGTTCTGCCCTCAGAGCTAAACCTGGTCCCAAAACAGAAATATATGGCTAACTATAGAGCACATCCTTCCCATCTTCATGTGAAAAGATCTTGGGGGGAAAACACTTTTCTGCCTGCCCTGGAGAGCCACTGACAGTGAAAGTTGAAGAGAGACTGACCTGATGCCCTTGAGATGTTTTGGGGTACAACTGTACAACATGTTGGCTGGAATTTATAGGAATCGGAGTTGAAAACTTCAGGAGCAACTTCAGGTTGTCTGTCCAGGAAGTAGACAATATTGGGACAATTGGCTGACCCTAACAGAAGGCAGCTTACTGTGTTCCTAGGATGATGAGGGACTTGGCACCCCACATGTATGCACAAAATGAACATTATTGTTAGGATATAGATGTTGTTTTGCTTCACTTTGCCTTTCTACTCTGCCTGAATTCTTGTTTGGGTATTTCTTCTTCTACGTTCCCCTGTCTTCTGAGAAGGAATGAATTCATTGGCCACCTTGCCTCCTGTTGTGTTCCTGGTAATATTGTCCTTCGGATGGTGGGGCTGAACTACTGACTACTATGCTTGTATGGTTTAGAACCCTGCATGACAGGGAACTAAACAGGGCCAAAGAGAACATGTCATGAGTT